>NNCF01126422.1:852511-880080 GCA_002313205.1 Laupala kohalensis | reverse complement strand
CGCAACCGTCGGCAGCGGTGGTGGTGAAGGTGGCGAGACCTGCGTTGGCAATGTAGGTGTCGCAGCCGGGGGCGGTGGAGGTGGGTGTAACTGCGTCGTCGTCGACGATGACGCACTCGGGCTGGTCACGCGTTCAGGACGCTGACCTCTCCTTCTCCTTCGGGAAGGCTTCTAGTTCCGCGAACGAGTAGTATCGTCCTTCCGCCACAAGTTTGTCAAAGTGGATGCTGGCTCTGAAGCATTGCTCCCGCGCGTCCTGCAAATACGGGCAAGTTTAGAGCGCGTTTGGTGCACAAACGCGGAGAAATCCTCTGCCATTTGCAAAGGAGAGCCACGCGGAAACTTAGCTGCCGCCTTCAGCATTTCCTCCCGCTCCTTGTATGAGGCCAGTTTTACAACAATAGTCGTTCTTTCTACTCTGCGACCTACTCGATGCGCCCTTTCGATGTCCCGATCATCAATCTGCATCAGTCCCAGTTGTTCTGCAAGACCCTGCACATGGCTCTCGGAGTCGTGCCACCACTCGCCCTGTCAGTCCGGCACGCCGAAGATCAAAATATTATTTCTCGGGGACTGGTTCTGCAGATAGGCAACTTTGCGAGATAGAAATTGGCTTTCTACCTCCAAAGAACAACCCGGCACTCCAGTACCTCCACCCTCTCTCGATACCAAGTGATATCTGAGAGGAATTTGGTTTGCCCGGCCAACAAATCCCTCACTCCGGCCTGCAAGCCCTCCAGAACAGGACCGTCGCTCGGTCCAGGCCCGGGGTTCAGCTCAACGCGACCTATAACTAAGACCATGGATAAAAAGTGAGCTGCGAGATATAATACTAATAGAATGTCAATATGTTTGTAATTTAACGCAAAAACATTACATGATTTTGTTAGTTTCATTGATTGGGTTGGTATGATTTTTCTTTTGTAAACCAACTAATATGGTGAACAATTGAGCACTGTGAATGCCCCTTTTATGTCTATACAGACAAGGTGAGCATATTTTAATATTCTTTTTTTATTTTCTTGAGAAAATACACTATTGCATCTTCTGTTCCTAACCAAGCTTTAAATCCATAATTGTTTTTGAGTAATTTCCCTTTTAACGGCTTTGTTAGTCTTTTTACTATGATCTTATCTGAAATTTTCCCTATTCCAGGTAGTAGAGTAATCGGTCTGTATGATGTTCTATCCAGTGGGTTTATATACCATGGTTTGAGGAATGGCTTTAACAAGTCTATTTTCCGAGGAGTTGGAAAATAGCCATAATTATAGCAATTTTGAAGTATGTACACTATTTCTTGTCCGAAAATTGGTTCCATCTTTTTTATCATCTCGTTAGTGATGCATTCTTACCCAGAACTCTTGTTCTTTTTGAGTTTTGCTATCACATTCATCACCCCTGCAAGCGTTATGAATGTGACGCTTCTCTGCAGGCCAATACATATTCGTATTCCCGTGGTTGCTTTATCTGTTTTTTTCTCTGTGTAAAATATCCTGTATGAACTGTCTACTAGTATCTAACCATCCTGTTTTTACTATATTTCCTTTTCTTATTGTCCCCCAAATAGTCTTTTTTATCTTCTCCCTCCCTATCACATATGGCAAACCCCATATGTTCGTTGCCATACTATCCGAGACAAATTGCCCCCAATCGTCTCTCTTCTTTATACGAATCATCTAATTGAATTTTTTGATGTACATTCGGTATGCCTTCTTCTCCCTTTTATATGTTTCCGTTCGCTTCTGTATCCTTTGAGACCTTTTTCTCTTCATATTACGTACTCTCTTCACTTCTTGTAATTCATCATCCCACGATGTCTGTCCTCTTCTGTATATCTGTGTATTCCTTGCGCAATCTGGTTCTATTATTCTCAGCATATTTTGCTGTAGGTTCTCTATTCGTTGGTCTATGTTAGTTATCTCATATCTCATGCCAATACTTTCTTTCTTAGACTTCTCCCAGCTTATCTTTCTGTAATTTATTCTTTTCCATTCGTCCTGACTCTGATATTCCGTATTCTCGATCGTAATTAATATGGTCTTATGATCACTCTCGATCTCTTCGTTAATCTCACGCATTGTAGCCGTTGTTCATACATTTCTCACTTGTAGAATAAGAGCTATTATTGTTCCATTTGCCGAACGTTGGAAGTCCATATACATTAACTATACACTTCAAACTTCTTCAAAAATCATTTTCTCCAACTCCTTACATATTGTGTTTTCTGCGTGATTCCCCGACAGTTTTTTGCGGCAGTTCCAATCACCACATAAGTATATTTCATCTCCTTTGTATTTATTCAAGATTTCTCTATATCACATTTAATCCATCTTTTACTACACGTATCATCTGTATGTTCTTTTTTGTAAACTCTTTTATTTTCATCACCTCTGTCTATGTATTACATTATTATTGCTGATCGTCCCCCCTACTATTCACACTTCTCATCCTTATTGGTAGATTTGATATTCGCCCTCTACTCATATAGTGCAATACATATATGTCTGTATTTTTATCTTCTGTATACTTTCTCAATTCCATTGCGCCCTTATTCCTACATTACACATTCTTCTGCATCACTCTAATTTCCATAATTGGTTTGTTGGTGTATTATTTCTCTTACCCTATTATATTCCTCGCATTCCCGGCTCCGTACTCTGTCTATATTTTCTGTTGCAATTTATGCAAATTGGTTTTCCTCTATCTACTTTACAATCCTTCTGATCATGACCACCTCACCGCAATGCCTGCAGCATTGTTCTTTGCAGTACTTAGCTAAATGGCTATAACGATGGCACAAATAGCTTCGAAGGGGCTCTATGAATGTGTGTATTCTGTATGCGCGAAATCCTACATATACCTTTCCTTGCATTACTATTTGTCGATATAACTCGCTGTCTATTTCCATTACCCAATGTTTCATCCTCCGTTCTTTTCTTCCGATCTTCTTAACTACCCTCATTTTATTTCCCTCCTTTCCTCTATTTTAGTGTATCAACCGTTTTATTAGTTCCTCTTCTGCTTGCTCTTCAACATTGTAAATTATTATTATTACCTTTGTATACAAAGAACTTCAAAATGAATATGCATTCACAAACTGAAGAAATATAGTATATTTTTTATTGCAAGGATTACAATATCACGGCACGCATTTAGAATGTTTAGAAATGGAAGAACGGAAGAGCAAGTATGCGACGCCTATTAGTGAGAGTGCACCTACGGAGAGAAGAGTCAGATGTGACAATACTGATTAGCCGAGTCATTCTTCATTTACTGTAATTAACACAGCTAATCAGTGTAATTTTATGTCAAAGATTATGACTGAATGCAATCCCAGAATATTTCAGATAACGTGTTCTATTAAAATAAAGTACAAACCTTTATTTGCATTGTTTGATAATTCTATTAAATACCATTCAGTAATAAAGAGTTCATTCAGAAAAATGTTTACAAATGAGTTAAGTTCCAATATATGTTTATTTAAAAGGTTATCCATGAACAATTTCCTTATTACTCTCCCAGGGCACACACTGCCATTTCTAAATCCCATCGTGGGCAAAAGGTGTCCTCAGTTTATCCTGAAGATGTTCTTGAAATATAATAAGATAATCCCTAGGAAATCTTATGAGATTATCCTGAATTTATCAAAGTGACGCAAATACACTCTCTTGAAAACCTACCTGATGGTAGTCTTGACTATGTCCTTAGTATATCATAATGAGATCATCTTAAGTTTATACATATAAGATATCTCTTCAGATTATCTTTAAAATGTCCTATGTATATTTTTACAAGATCATCTCTCTTTCATACTATGAATATACCCTTAAGATCATCTCTACAATGTCTTATTTATATCTTAACGAGATCATTTCGAGTTCATACAACGAAGATTATCTTCAAGAATGTCTTTTCTTGGCAGAATGTCAGGCGCGGCAGAACCCCATCCATCCAGCCAGCATCTCAGCGCTCTAACCTCTGAGCCACGCTAACTCTAAAAGATGTCATGATTATCTATTGTTTCATCTTTCACCATTTTCTTTCCAAGACAACACCATTTAAAAATTACATCAAATAGAGAAGTTACTTGATTAATTTACTTGAAAAGTAATTGATTGTTTGTGTCCTAAAAAAAGTTCTGACGCGCCTGATCACGCCGGAAATCGGTGACCTAATTGTGAATTATCATATACTATTCACACAAGTTCTGATTTCTGGTTTACATTTTAACCCTAAACATGAAATTTACTTACAACTAGCATATAGGTAAGTAGTACCTTATATATTATTCAGGTCAATAAAATAGTCTTACTGAGTAAAAGTACAGGTTCATATTACTATACATTCATTTAGCGCAAAACGGATTCGCCGAGAGCTTCGTAATTTTGGACACACATTTCACGGAAGAGGTTCCAGAAAACAACACAACACTATTTTCGAAAATCAATGTAGATTTTTTAATTCAATTGTCAAGGTTTTCTTAGTGAAATACGCGGAGCGCGAAAACTAAGGTCTTTGAAATTCGGCTCATGCATTCTTCAGGGTATGCACTTACGCGATCTTTTTGAATTTGAATTTTAATACATTTATTGAGTGATATTTTCCAATTAAGTGCTGACACGTTAAAACCCAAAGCTTCAAAATTTCGCACATGCATTCACGGTTACTCCAATGGCTCCTTCGGATGATTGTTTCGAAATTTGAAATTGAACTCCATTTAATTTCCAGCAAAGAGGCGGAAAAACTTCAACCTTCAAAATTCGTGCGTTCACCAAAGAGAATTCAAGAGAAATTTTGTAAGTTGAAATTTTTGGGTTTTTCTTAGATAGTANGACAGCTTCTCTTCAGAGGTTTCACAAATTATGTATTCGACACCAATATTGATATTTTTTGTTATTTTTACCTTCCATCCCATTCTTTCACTAATAGTTCATTTTGACGGTACCAAACATATATTTTAGAAACTAATTTGTTTTTCTTTTCGTTATTTTTGCATATATCCCTTTCCCACCTCGTCTCTAAGAGGACAAGAAATGTTTTACCCGCATAGAGGCTGTTGCCATCATCTGTGTACTATTTTTGGCTGAAATAGCTCTTTGCAATCCAGAGTTATTGTGGTATGTACACTAACTTACATACCCATAATTATTTTGATATAAATTTTTACGATCTCATGTCATTAATGATGCAAGCTTCATAATTATCAGATACGATGGTTGAGATATCAATCATGATTGGAGTGAATGAAACTCTCACGACCAAAATAATATCTTTCGCGGTTATCAGATCTGTATCCAGATTCTATTTTGAAAGTGGGAAGAGAATTCTTGGTGAAATTAGTAGATGGTAACTTTATATTAATACTTATATTTAAATATCGTTAATTGTATATTTCACAACTTTGACTGGGTAATAAATAGAAAATTAATGATATTTTGTATTGTTAAAATGTTTTAAACGAAGTATAAAAATATCTGACAAGAGGAGGGAGGGGTTTCTAAATTCCTGCTCCTTCTGCCTGTTAACATGTGAACTTAACATGTTACACTTTAACGTTAACTTTACTTAACGTTAACATTTTAACATGTAAACACGTAACTGTTTTATTCACGCTGATATCGAGAAGGAAATTTGTTGAAGTAATGAAAAAATGGTTATGAAATTTTAGGTAACCTTCAGTGGTGCACAGTTTAATTTTTGTTCCAACTGTCTTAGATTCTTCTGGGGTTTCAAGAAGTGAATAATACGAACGATTTTACGTTGCGTGAACAATTTCTGTTTCCAATCCGAAAGACGTTAGAAAAAGAATCTGAGATAAAGAAAAAGGGTAACTTAAGTTTTTCTCACCTAAAACCGTCGAAGTGGAATTGACATGGGAATTCCAAGCTGTGAAACTACCTCTTAAACGTAAAGGATAGAGCTCTCGATAAGAAGAGTTTTATTACCTAGATTAGTCGCTCTGATCTCGGGTTCATTCTATCGACGTTCGGCTTAAAGCGGGATATTTCACAGCAGTGAAAGTCCTGAAGAATTGGAAGTCCTCTGTTTTCAACTTTACGTGACTGAGTTCGACCGGAACGTAATGTATAACACACTCAGTTAATTTTAACTGGAAGCAGATGAAGAGAGAAGATGATTTTATAGTTGATTCAACATAAGAGATATACATTGGAATCTGTTTTCTATATACGAAAGAAAACGCTGTGTTAATTTCAATTTGCTTACGTATAAGAGTCCTTATTAAATTTCGTTCCGTAGTTAACGGGTTCTAAATATAATTTTGGAAATTAAGTCATTCAATATTTCAATGTGTTATTAAAAATTATAGCATTTTAACATGTTAGTCCTGTGTGGAGCTTACATAGCGTTTATACTAATAATACATCACAGAGATTACCTTTTTTTAAAATGATGGTAAACTTAATTGTGATTATTAATATTTAATCATTGTAAAAATATTGCAAGTAAGTTACTAGAAAACATGCCTTTTATTATCCCAATTCTCCTTCGAAAATGCAAAAGATCCCCCGAATATGGTTTTGATTATGTCGATGGACCCCTCAGCGCAAAATTCTTCAATAAGTTGAAATAGACCTAGTTGTTCCCCAAATTCAAGCATTCTTGTATCGAATCCTGGGAAAGGTATAATAATGATTATAATAAAAAAATAATTTTTACTTTGTGACAACTCAGAAAGAAAGAAAGAAAGAAAGAAAGAAAGAAAGAAAGAAAGAAAGAAAAAGAAAGAAAGAAAGAAAGATAGAAAAAGAAAGAAAGAAAGATAGAAAAAGAAAGAAAGAAAAAAAGAAAGAAAGAAAGAAAGAACAAGGTGACGGGAAATATGTTTTCCGCTTCTCTTCTAAGACAAAATATTTAAAATATATTAAACTTACATTATCTACGGCCAGATAAAACGACGGACCTGAACTTTCTTCTTTGACCGCAAATACGTTACCACTGCACCCATAGACGGGTTCGAGACCCGGCCTGCGATCCCGGGTTTGATACCCGGTCCATCGCAATTTTGCTATTGACGATGCAAACTTCCCTGCCCTAGTAAGTACTCGGAAGTTGTGAGTTAAAAAACTTTATATTAGTTCATTTTCGGACGTTAGTAATTATTTTTTCTTCAATGTGTTTCGAGGGCCAATATAATTGGGACACGAATAGGACTATCCAGTGATCTTGGTGCGGGGTTAACTAAGTCTTTTTTGTTTCATGACAGTCAATTTAACTTAACGGACGAAAAAAATGTGAAATATAATGTTTTTTTTTAATGTTTCGTTTTTATATAGACGAGGTTATGCCACGTCTGTTTGTTCACTTTTTAAAACTAAATCTCCAGCGAAACATTGTTATTACACGCGTCGCTGGGCTACCGTTTGAGAGCAGCGAAGCCACGCTTTCAAGGAGGATAGGAGTTTCTCTCTGCTACACACGCAATCTCTTTGTGCTCAGAGCTGTTAAGTGTGTAAAGAGGTGTAATTTGAGAACGACAGAGGGGGCAGAAAACAACCCTTAAAAATAATTTTGGAGTTGAAAAGTTGTGAATAGTACTAATGACTAATTTGCTAAATGTTCTGTTTATGATTAACTCCGCTAGTGAAGATGTAAACTATACCGACAACACAAAATGTCATGATCATCTCTATAATTGCAAAAATAAAACTTATTGATACAAAAAAATATGAAAATAATCATTAATTATTTCATTTTTTTAAAATCAGAGGCATTAAATTCATAATGAAATAAATACAAAATTTTTCTGTTGCGAGGAGGAACAAATTGCAACTACGTAGCAGCGGGTCTAAACTTATCAACTCATTGCATTTAACGAAATATTTGTTGATTCTTTAGAATTTAGATTATATCAATTCGATAAATAATAACATACATATTATGTGTAAATTATATACTAAGCTAATGAAATAGATGTACAACAAATAATTTAATATCTAATCAGTTAATATGGAGAAACTGGAGAAACATTCCCACAGTCTGTGAGAGAAATGTGAACGAAGCGTGAAATTATAGATTTTAGGGTGTAAATAAAGTGTAAGTACAAACGTCGAGATGTGAATAAATTAGATCTGTGTCCTATTTTAACTGAATAATAATGTCAAATGAAAAATATAACTAGAAACTATAATAAAACGCTATTTGGGACCGTTGCATCATTACCGTATTATTTGAAGAATAATGCATTATTTAAATTTTTTAAATCAGATTTACAAAATTGTTCAAATTTGTACGGATAATGTAATATCTTTAGAATTCATTCTTCAATACTTTGTCTATAGAATGATCTGAACTATTGTGCATTACGAATTATTAATGTTTCAAAAGCAACTAATTTGGAATTTTAGTTCTTGACTTTTATTTCGTTCTGTTTATTAAAAATTGAATATTTTCTCTCTGGAAAACAAATAAAAAACGAGACATGAATTTTGCAAAACTTGGAGGAAACTATTTTTTTCCTTGACTGTGTACAGCCTCATTGTCAATGTCGCAGAAAACCATTGTAAAGTCTTCTTCAATTTATAATTACCTCAGCTTTCCAGTATAAAACTCATTAATTCAGAATAATTAAATATCCCACTTTTATCCCCGTCAATACAGGAACTCTAATGAGGTGATTTAGACCTTGCGTCATATTCTTTATGGCCGCTCGAACATTCTGCTTGATGAGTTTTGTTGCTTGAAGAGATATAAGTTGATGAATTAACAGGACAGCAAGAGGCCAAGGGTGGTAGAACATCTGTCAGGTGCTGATATTTAAGACCTTCAACAGGGATTTAGCTCGCGGTCACCTAAGCTCTTGCGAGACATGCGATGACGTCCACATCGCCTCTGAAACAGGAGTTGAACTCCCACGCATAATCACGCATTAGATCACGAGATCTCACACTTCCGTAGACTTGGAAAGGTCATACTTACGTCATTAATTTTCACTGTCAAATGTTTTCACTCTCGTGAGATCATACATGAATAGTTACTTAAGTAATCATGTAATTTATTTCCAGTTTTCAATGATCCGTAGTTAATTGGCGTCCTTGGTTTAGCAGAGAAACGTTCATTTGTTAAATGACAACGAGTACGTCGTTTTTCTAATGAGAGGTGCATTTATAGTCAGCCTTGCCGTTTCTTGTTTTTTATTAACTCGTAAAATTGTTTTGAAAATAAAATTAAACGATATACAAATAATTGTACATTTGAGGAGTGAACCTTTGTAAAAATTTGTAGAAACATTAAGTAATTAAAAATTTAAAAAATAAACAAATAACCATGCACGTCATATGAATATGAACAAAAATGCTATCGAAAGGGGAAAAATTATATTCAAAGTATTTAGAAATTTATATTAATACCAAACCCCATATTCCATGATGAATAATTGTGTGTAATATTATAAATGCCAAATTCTTTCTTAAACTGTACTCAAAGTCATGTAACTTTACCAAAGATAATGCAATATGGTATTGCCAACTTCTACAATTTTAAGTAAAATCCGAATAATATTAATAATAGTCACAAGGATGGCTATTTGCCGTAAAAAAGTACAAGTAAACAACAAACTAAGACACAAACCGAGCAGAGTACGACAGCGACTTAGGTCATTACCCTGAGGAAGGCCACAGCATGATGGCCGAAACTTGGGTAGGTTTATCAACTAAGACGCGGTTTGCCCCGAACAAACAAGTTCATAAGACACAAGGTAATAATCGTTCCACACACTCGATGCAGAAAAATCAGAATAGTGCCACATGAGCAAGTGAATTGAATTGATGGCCGATGTTTGTAAAAGATTTAAGTTTAAAGATATCCGAAAATACTGCCAACATAACGCGGGGTACACATATCATTACTCTAATGGAGGATTGCGAAATGAAAGTGCTGGCTACACTGTGTACAAACCCTGTACCAAAATCAATTCTGTTAGACTAGCAATAAATAAATAAATAAAAATTTATTATCCAGAGAGTCGATAAGGACAATAATATAAGTTCCTCCTCAAATATAAACTAATAAACACAGTGCATTTCCCTTCATATTTTTTTTTCTTGGCTCACATATTCTCTCTGTAAAGAGATGTGACTTTGAGCATTTAATTAATTTACTAACCATGTATTTAGATTATTTCATATTTAAATATATTTTAATATTAATGCACGAGTGGAGTAGCGAAAAACTGGAAATCTACGACATTATTAACAAAAAGGTAATGCAGTGTGCCATCGATTGTCAAGGAATTCTCAGAGAACCCATAAACACCATCTCACACTGAAGGCAAGAGACCAGTGCTACAGTTTCGTTGTCACTTAGTGGTTGAAATTTATAAACCTAGCGCTCTTGAAATGACACCTGCAACGTTCTCTCCAAAGAAGGAATACCTTTTTTTATTTTTTTATTTACGTTATTTGCTTTATTATTCATCAAACATACATAGAGAGACATTGTTATTTCTCGTCAGATTTTTTCTTAAATTTTATGCACAGCTGGCATTTCCCATAATTCATTTTGTATTCATTTATTTCTTTACTAGCCAAGTTCCTCCGACATACATCGCGCCAGGTTTTAAATTTTTACAATCGTTACTGATAAATTATTGACATTTATTATTGACTATTGACGTTCAGTGAAAATGTTTAACAATCAGTGAAAACGTTTGACTTAATGTAAATTGTAACGCAATTCTGGATCAAACCGCTTATGATATGAGAAAGAAAGAAAACACGGAGAGAAAGCTTGCCAACAATAAATCGCAATAAGTGCTGGTTGAATGTCACGGGAAATGTAAAAAGGCAGTTGGCAATGCATTCGCCGAAAATCTACACAATGCTAATTTAATACTATTTTCGTAAAACTTTTAAAAATAATCTGGCCAATATTTCGATACCTAGTTACAAAGAAAACCTTTTTCAGGGTTCCCCCATACCATATCCATTGTTGATGTATTTGCTGAAGATTTTCATATTTACTGCAGTAAAAAATACATTTTACTTTTATTTTGTAGAATGATGGAGTTCCTTGCAGTTTAGGCGACAAAATGAATGATCTAAGAAATTAAATTTAAAAAAGTTGGGACTATCTCCCCTTATCTAAGTACCAGCTGAACAGACATAGTGGAGACTAAGAGCTGACCCCTAATTTCACTTCTTTGAGCCCCATAAGTGTTTTGTGAGTCGTAGAGCGAGGAATTGAAACTGTAATACGAGTTCACCACTGTATTCCACTTCGTTGCTAATAATGAATGATGATAGGACATATAAATAAAATCTATCTATTTTGTGACATAACCAACACCGGAGGGTAAAAGGAGAAAAAATTAATAACATTTTGGGAAGTAATTATGGTTGAAATTCTGCAACTCACAAATCACACAAAGTGAAGTATTAGATTTTAAAATATTAAAAGATATGTTGATGAATCAATAATGTTTCATCCTTCACCTTCTCCCATCAGAGATAACTGCATTTTAATATTTCATCACGAAAAGAATCTACTTGACTCATTTATTTGAAAAGGATTTACTTGGATACTTGAGTACTAATAAATGTCACCTCTGACGTGCTTGACCATGATTGTATTTTGTGAAATATAAATCAATAGGAAATTGTCAATACATCTTTTATTGCTCTAAAGTATATTTCATCTGTGTAATTTCCTCCATCCGGTTACACAGAAAAGCAATGCAAATCTTCCGGGATGTTTGCGTATTAATGTATAAACAGATGGAACAAAGTATCTGCTATATTATTCAGGTGAACAAAATAATATTGCAAAATACAAGCAAATGTTCATTTTATTATAAACAAAGTTCCAATCAGTTATCCGTGCGACAATCGTATGGATTTAGGAAGTAAATATACAATTAAAAAAATATAAATATCTAATGGGGTTTAAGAAGCAATCCCATCTCACTAGAACCTGTCGTAGTGACGTGCTTACATCGGTTTTTGCTTTTCACTTATCTACCGGGTATAATTTAATGTTCCTAATTCCTCTCATAAATTCATGATGAAGTTCGATCTAGCACTTGTCTATGAATCATCATCATAGCTGTATGGATGGTATTAGCCTCAATTAGGGGTGCCCAACTGTTGAATGTTGGTTGAGGCAGATGCTCATGTCCATTGCATGTACGTGCAGCTGTTCCTCGTTAGAAATTGATCAGCGACTGAACCACACAAATGTGGACAGTAAACTGATTACTTACTTTTGGTAATTGAGCATTGCAAATCTTGTTGTTAAAATGAAATAACTAGTTTGTTCATTTATCCTCTATATCAGAAACTAAAATGAAACTTCATCTAATTTATGAGGAGAAGATCACACAGAACTGTTCTATTCCCCATTCTAAATTCTTGTTCGTTTTCGACATGTGTGCGATGAAGCTTACCGCACAAAATGAATGATGTAAATATTAAAAATAAAACCATAGTAGTAAGAAATAAATCGTTCATTAGAATATTTATTTATCCTTTTTAGTCAAAATTAAGAAACCAAAAATGAAAAGAGGATAAATTTACAAAATTCCATGAATAATGTGGATGAAATATATTATTAGTCCATGTTTCATTCCACTGTTGGAAAGTCTTTCTTTATTTTAAGGATTTTTGTAAATTACTATTAAATAAATTATTTTTGTATGACATTTTGTGGTAGTATTTCTCTTTTGGGTGTTCGTAGGAAATCTCATGCAGATTACCATACTGTGATATATGTGATACCTTTTGACCATAATTTTCACATATCTACTCCCGCGCAGAAATATATGATGAGAAAGAAATATATGTATTACCAATCTAAAAACGCTACAACGAGGGTGCAAGCGTAACGGTCCTATTTTATTGCTTTTGTTGTGTACCAAAGAAACGGATAGACTAATCACATCAGTTCTAGCAAAGAATATGATGGAAATGAATAATTGAAATGTATTTTATTATGATATATTAAAAGTCGTTGGTTTGTTGCTCATAATTTTATTGCTAGAAAGATTTTTTGGTTGCATAGCAGCCATAGTCAATAGCATACTCTGTGTATGCAGGAAGAAAATTTGGCAAGTGCTGAAAAAAAAAATTTCCTGCGTACTCAGTGTATGCTACTGACGATGGCTGCTATGCAACGGAAAAAGCGTTCTAGCAATAAAATTATGAGCAACAAACCAACGACTTTTAATCTATCATATTTTGATAATGTTGCCAATACCCCACAACTGCCAAGTTATGGAAAACGACAGGCAGGTACTAAAATCGAACAACTGGATGAAAACCATGTGGAATATTGTTAAAAATTACACAACTTCTGAAAATCGCGAAGAAAATATTTCTCTATTAAACGACGAGAAAATCTTATCAAATCCTCAGGACTTCTCAAATTTGTTTAATTCTTACTTCTCAGAAGTATGTAAAATAACGAACTCGATATATCCAAATCAATGTCCTCCAATTATATCCACTCACGTACCCAATTCTATGTTCACTTCCGAAACTAACGCCACTGAAGTCATGAGAATCATAGCTCATTAAAAACAAATTTTCAACGGGCGTAGATGATATACCCAAGATTATTGTTAAATTTTCGTCCCACGCTATATTAAACNTTTATCGGAAGGGGTGTTTCCCAATATATTTAAGAGAGCTAAAGTGAAACCTTTACACAAGAAAGGAAACAAACTTAATATTGGAAATTACCGACCAATATCTCTACTACCCACTTTCTCAAAAATCCTAGAAAAATTGTTCTATAAGCGTCTTCTAGATTTTTTATCAAAATATAACATTCTCTTTGACGATCAACACGGTTTTAGGAAATCCTTTACCACTACAAGCGCCGTATTATTTTTCATAAACAATGTTACATCCGTGGAGAAAATCCTCAGGGTGTTTTTCTTGACTTGTCCAAAATATTCGATGTCATCGATCACCGAATTCTCCTTTCCAAATTGCATTCTTTAGGCATTCGCGGACTTCCACATCAATGGATAACTTCTTATTTAAAAGATAGATATCAACAGGTAGAAATATCCTATACTAAAAATAAAATACTTCAGCGTTGTCTTTCAGGAACAAAGCCACTTACTTGCGGCGTATCCCAAGGTTCAATTCTCGGCCCTATACTCTTTTTATTGTATGTGAACGACATATCATCCACATCAGATTGCAAAATGGTTCTTTTTGCTGATGACTCTAATTTACTATGTAAACACGCCAACACTCTAACCTTTCGGTTTGGTTCCTTGCAAATCGTCTCATTGTAAACACTGACAAAACAGTGCCTATGTCATTTCACAATAGTATCACAAAATCTTTACCCCAGGTTTCTCTTTATTTAAACGAAACACAATAAAAAACTTTTACGAATACAAAATTCTTAGATCTCCGAATTCAAGACAATCTCAAATGCAATTGTCATGTTGACAATCTTAATTCCCAATTAAGCAAATTGTGCTACGCATTACGAATCTTAGTTAACGCAGTTATTCCACGTATTTTCCGTCGCGTATATTTTGCAAACGTTTACTCCCATTTGCGTTACTGCATTACCTTCTGGGGCAATTCCGGTCAGAGTATTCAAACTTTCAGAATTCAGAAGAGGATAGTTCGGATAATTTGTAAATTTCACTCCCAAAACTCTTGTAAACCTTTATTCAAGGAATTAAATATCTTAACACTTCCCTGCATTTACATTTATGAAACGGTCGTGTTTGTTAAGACCGAATTACTGAAGTGCCACCCTTTCTTCATACGAAACAGTCTCGTTCACGAACACAATACGAAAGTAATAATATTCATCGCCCAACTCTGCAAAAAAACTGTCAACCACTCTTTCCATAAAAGGTCCATATCATTCGGGAATCGTTCTATATAATTCCCTGCCCAAGAATATAGAAGATATTATGAAATTGAATGTCTCCAAATCCGTGGTTAAAAACGGAATGTATTGATTTTATTAAAGATAAATCCTTCTTGTACTTTATCACGTCATTGCTGTAGTACTTTTTAAATAACTTATAACAATTTCAAAAACTATTTTCTTGCATGATTGTGTCGCCTTATGACTCATATTAATTTAGTTTTATGTGTACTCAACTTAAATAATAATTAAATGAATTTAATAGGAATTTGTGAAGAGTAGTGGACTTTTTGATACTGTTTCAAGATTTGTTTAATTTTATGTCGTAAAAACACAAAAATAAAATTTATACAAGCTTACGTTAAGTTGTCTTTACCTAAATTTTAGAATAACCTCTCCATAGTTTTGGAATTCGTGTATGGGTGTGTTCCTTATTTAATAACTGTTTTAAAAGCTTCTTATACAATTCATCCACAAGTCCCCGTCGTGGCGACGGTGTCAGCGTGATTGATCGTCACCAAGTCATCAATACTCGGGCGGGGTAAAATAAAATTTGTAGCTTTGTCATATCCATGTTTCTGTTCAAATCCATCCTCTACGGCTAACTACCGTAGTTGTAATACCCGGATACATCAATCTAGACCCAAAGAGTTACGATGTGTAAGTAAACTCGTAAGGAAATGAGCCTTAGTAACACTCGTCATCGTGGTCCTTCGTTGGCCGAAACGAAAATACCTACAATTCATCCACGTATTGTCTAGACAAGATACGGAAAATGGCAAGTACAATGGCAGTATCCCCAGAAAATCTGACATTCTTTGTTAAAGTAACAAATTCTTCTAGACTCAGCAGAGGCAATACCACTAACCCTGCCAGTCAACCATTTTTTATTGTGTTACTGTTTGGTTCGGTGAGAGCAAATGTTGCGACAGAGCTCAAGGGCATTAGGGTTCCAAAAGGAGAGAGCGGACTGAAAGCTAATTTCAATAATAGGGGCAAGTGCTTGCTTTAGCAGATTAAATATATTTAATTAAATCTACGTGATCCAACATAATTCCAACTCTTGTTTCAGTAATACTAGTTTAATTATAAATAAATACATATAAATAAATTTAGTAACTAAAAATCAGATAAAAACGACGAATGACTACGTGGAGGGCAATTAACTAATTTACGCTCTGGAAGCAAGCAAGGAACCATCTCATCAATTCCGATGAAGGGTCCTAAGGCAGAGGCGGATTTAAAATTTCAACACACTCCTAAGATATATTATAAACTATAGATTATTCGTAAAGCATTGTTTACAAATCGTAACTATTAAAATAACTCTAAATTCGAGGTTTATTACTTCTATTGACGCCGTGTTCACTTTTCCATGTCTGGAGGAAGAATACTGAAGATGACCGCCATGTGGTAGAAAATCGACTCTATCAATAATCATATGGTTGGTGGGACAACACAGCACAGCACAACTAATTTAATTTAATTTCTATTTTAACGCATCTCTTGGGTTTATCTTCATTACCTTCAATGCTCTAAGGAGGTGGACACTTCCCTACTAATATCCATTCACACGCAAATATAACATGGCATCAACTGATACGAGATTCAGGTTTCAGTTTTGTCCGATTATTGAGTCATAGACAATAAGGGGAAAATTTAAAGTAAATTACACACGAAATGTACATTTATTTTATCAAAAGAGAGAAAAAAACAACGTAAAATGTGCTTTAAAATGTTTAAGGCTTGTTGCATCGATGCAGAAGTGTCATAAAGTGAAAGTAATTTTATATTTCATTCATGTAATTTCCTGCCTTTGAACACTGGGGCTTTGATCACTCGAGACAGATTCTTCATACGTTTCCATCACACTATCAAACAAGATACTCTCGTATTCATCAGTAATCTATCCATTTTCTATAACATGCACACTTACCAGCACCAAAAATCAAGTAAGAAGTTCAAAACACTGAGGTAATAAAAATATCAAACACAATAAAATACTTTAAAGTGTGCATATGATTCTCCCGCTCTAATAACGAAATTATTTAGGCTCTCAAGGAGCAGTCACGTCACAGAAGTACCTCTTTTTCTTTTTAGAAATTAGAATTGTCTCTCAGTGACCCTACCCTCACCAAAGCTGGGGGAGTGAAGGTGTGTTCTCTGTGGTTCTAGACATGAGGACAATTGGGTTGTCTTTTCTCCATCCTATAGGTACATGGATGAAGAGAAGAGTAAATTATGGTGTAAAAATGATAATAGTGTCCTAAGAATTGAATTTGCCTCAAGAGATTCATTTGATTTCAGCATGCGCGAGCCGCAATATATTATATGTGGTAATTGTGGAAAAGGTTATTTTGGGTTCAGAGAAATCAGATGGAATATAGTACAACTCTATAAGCCTTAATAAGTCTATTTGTTTGTGTCTAGTCAATGCTGGATGTCGTAAAACCCTCCACAATATGTGAAAAATGATGTTTCGAAGAACAAGTAAATTTCATCGTATTCAAATGTACGGCAATGAGTCATCTATGTGAAGCTATTCGCGACTTTAGACGTGCTATTTATTTTTAGTGCTCTCGTTGGGGTATCAGAAGTACCACAAGGTCGTTTCTGGAAATGAATCATTTCTTTGCAAAGGGAATAATCATCGTATATAAAAAATCATGTTATTTGTTTCTGTTATTCACAATAATCTGAAGAATCTAATTTGCTTATCTCTAATCTAACTTATCTCATTGGCTTTGTTCCATTATAACTTGCATAATAGTGAGTGAAACAGTTTTTTAAAATATAAAATTGCTAAAACTAATATTTACAGATTATCTAGTTTACAAGCATATAAAATCATTACACAAATGTCCATTCATTAATAGAATACGCTTATACACTTTATTATAATATTATAGTTCTTTATTCTATAAGATCACTTGGTTTCTTCCTCTTGAGTCGGCGTTGCTCTTCAGTATGATCAAGAAGTTTGATGACTGTTAACGTGTTGCTGCAGGAGCAGCTGATGTTTCTGGGCAGATTTTCGTATCTCATCGAAAACTGTCTCCATATGGAGGTCCCGGCGGATGTCAACATTTCTAATGTACCATGGCGCACTGACAATACTTCGCAAAACTTTGTTTTGGGAGCGCTGAACGTAATTTATATTTGTCTGCTTGGTACAACCCCAAAGTTGTAAACCGTATGTCCAGATGGGTTTTAAAACTTGCTGGTATAACAATATTTTATTATGCAATGACAACTCCGAGTTTTTTCCGAGGAGCCAGTACATTTTTCTGTATTTAATATTTAGTTCCTGCACTTTTATCTTAACATGCTCCTTCCAGCGTAGTTTGGAATCAAGAGTCATTCCTAGATATTTTGTAGTATTTCCATACGGTACTACTTTTGAGTTTATGGTCAATGGCACTGGGTCAATTTTCTTATTGGTGAAATTTATATGGACAGATTTGGATTCATTGAGCTTGATACGCAATTTCTTCGTCCAATTATTGACTCGACTTGTAGTTTCATTGTTGTCTCTTTAATACTTTTGCCTCTAACGAGCAATGAAGTATCATCAGCAAAAATTGCAATGGTGGTTTCTTCACAATCTGCCATATGTCTAGTATAGAGAAGATAAAGAACCGGACCCAGCACACTGCCCTGTGGAACTCCTGCAGTAATAGTTTTCAATTCTGAATATTCACCTTCAAATTTTACTCGAAAGTGTCGATCTGAGATATATGAGGTCAGCAGACGATAAAATTCATAAGTGAGATCTCTTTTTAGTTTGAATTTCAAACCTATATGCCAAACTTTATCGAACGCTTTGTCAACCTCCAAAAAGATACAAGAACATATCTCATTCTCTTCTAGCGATTTTTCAATAATATTTGTAATGCGATGCACCTGTTCAATCGTAGAATGT
Organism: Laupala kohalensis; assembly: GCA_002313205.1. Taxonomy (NCBI): domain Eukaryota; kingdom Metazoa; phylum Arthropoda; class Insecta; order Orthoptera; family Trigonidiidae; genus Laupala; species Laupala kohalensis. The sequence goes on along the minus strand of NNCF01126422.1, from coordinate 861,302 downwards.
TTTTCTCTAAATCCAAACTGATGATTTGGTACGAGTTTTCTTTCTTCAATTATTGGTTTCAATCGCTTAAGTAATAATTTCTCAAAAAATATTGACATTATTGGCAATATTGGCCGATAAGATGACAGTTTGTTCTCGTCTTTTCCAGGTTTGGGAATCATGATGACTTCAGCTACCTTCCACAGACTAGGAACATATATTAATCGGAAAGCAGCATTTATCAAATGTAGAAATTTTACTAAACTTTTCCTTGGAAATTCTTTAAGTATATTTCCTGTAATAACATCGTAGCCAGGAGCGTTTTTAGCATTAAGATTATATTTAATTTCATTTACAAGTTCTTTTATGGTAATTGGTTTTATTTCTTTCCTATTATTATTTTTTATTTGAGGGATTCTCTCTTCATGGTTAAGTCTTGGAAATGGCAGAAATCTTTCATGTAAATATTAAGCGAATAATTATACCTTTTCTTTACTGCTTTTGACCCACTTACCATTTTCATCTTTTATTGGTGGTATTTGACTTTTTGGTTTTGGAGAATGCCTTTGTTTGTTTTTTTCAAAGTGAATAACTCGTATCTTAATCAGTAGTAAGTTGATTTATAAATTTGCTGAAGGTTTCATGTTTCACTTTTATTAGCTTTTTAGGTCATTACTAATTCTATTAAGGGCAGTTTTATTTTTTGGGGATCTTGTTTGATGCCACTTTTCCTAGCTTTTCTCTTACTATTTATCATATCACGAACCTATCTTTACCCTATATTCTTTCTTTGCATTAAAGGCGTATTACTCCATACTGCTTGTTGTACAGATGTATTAAATTTCTCCACTTCTTCTTCAAGTTGTTCAGACCATGTTGTTGGAACCACACTAGAAAAGGTGACCCACAGTTGACAAGTGTCACTAGTTGGGGTGGGGTAGAAAAGGAGACAAAGTCTGGAAAGTATTGGAGTGACGGGACGCTGAGAGACGCGCGTCGTCTGGCCCGTCGGCTGAAGCCTGCCCGGCATGGTAGACCCTACCAGTAGCCATTGCAAAAATGACATAGCTACCGCTGGTTTAGCCTTCAGCTGCGAGCACACAAACCTCCCCACCCGCAGGGACAGTGCTACGTTAACGCGGTGTCTCCTGAAGAGGGAGTGAAACAGTGACATTGTATTAAGAAATTAATTCAATACTGAACAACTTAAAACCCTTATTTCGATAAATTGTAAAAAGACCCTCTTACAGACGCACATTTCAATGAAAAAAAGTCTGTAAACTTTGACTAGAACACACGACCTCGATGGCCTTTTTACGAGTTTGAACTGAATAAAATTTCATGAAAGAAAGCGAACGTTCGCGATCGTTTTAACTCCTCGTAATGATGGTTTCCCTAGAGAATCGCATTTCGAAAGGGGCGAAGGATGTGGTATTCATTGAAATAGCTGACGACGTGCTGTTACTGGTCCAATAGAAAGGTTGAATCATGTCTTTCTGGGTCGCGTATACTTTCCTTGTGCTAAATTCTAAAACTCTAAGTCGTTTAAAGGAATACCCTTGTCTGGACAAAGAAGAGAAATTACCAATTATATATTTCAAGTTTAAAATGATTATGAATGTTATTTTAAGGGGGAAAAAAGTAAATGTGTTTTTAAACTCTGAATTTCTGGCGAAAATTATGTTTCCAAGAAATATTAATACCAAAAGTTTTTATATCATTTATTTCAGGAAGTATTATTCAAGGTTTATCACAAATCTTTGAGAAGTGTCATGAATGCATTGTTGCTTTGTAATATGAATGAAATATCTTTATTTCTGATAATAAATAATTTCTAAATAAAGTGGTGTCAAGCTTTACAATTCAATCGATTTTACCAATTTCCTGTGAATTATGTCTCCTTGACGTCATTATGACTCTCAACATATGAGTAATAATTCTCAGTGAAATCTAGTTACAATGAAATTGTACATATTCTAGAAATAGGACAGTTTTATATGTCCATGTCCCCAACCCCCTCCTAACGCCAATCTAAAAAGAGTATTATTCAGGAATTTTGTACAATTTTGTACAAGCAAACTTGAATTTTGTACAAGTCGCGGTCATTAGTTATTAGCTATCGAAAAGGTGGGGGCTGGGGAAATATTTCGTCAGACCTCCCAACACGAATTCAAAATTTGAACACTGATATCGTATTCTTTAAATTTTGTACAATTTTGTAAAACAATTGAACGTTGTTAAACTATTGTTTATAACAAATAACGAAAAAATAGACAACCCCGTCTCCCCCAACACGTATTTGAAATTTAAACAGTGCTAACTAACTGAGTCTTTCAATTTCGTACAAGAATCGAAAATTTTGTTAACCTATTGTTAATAAAAATGTTGAGGAAAATATCACCAGACACGTTTCCAAATATTGAACGGTTTTATCATATAGTAATATTACCTGTAGTAAACTCTGAAGCGCGTTAGCTCCATCTGCGTAATAATAAAAAAAATTGACTCGTATTAGAAAAGAGAAAAAAAATGCAAAAAACAACTACTAAGATTTAGTACAGGTCACAGGGAAGTAAAAAAAGAAATGCAAAAACACTAACTTAAATTACAACAATATTTTGTTATTTGATCATTTATAATCCAAGTGTCTAGTTGCATACCATTATAAAAAATAATAAATCCCTCATTCATTCCAGTTTTTATTGTAGAAATATACTACTTTTTTTTTTACTTTTTCATACTTTTTAAACTATTATTATTTTGACTTCTTCCAACAGTATCCCTGGAATCGCATTCCTGATTGAGAGCCAGTAATGTCGACATAACAAATCTTACCACCAACATTTCCTCTTCAGAGACTCTTGACAGGTACTACTGTAAAAAACTAGTCCATACTTTTACGAATCCCAGATAATCCGTGTTCTTAAACGAGATAATATTTTTACGGCTGGTCCACAATTTTCCGAAACTTTTCACTCTCATGACAGACACTCACATGGCTAAAAGAACAAACTCGTATTTAGTGTCTTCTCCATCCAAATTATCTTTTACAATGAAAGTAAAATCACAAATGCTTTCAGAAATATTACAACATTTGAAATTTTTAGATTAAAATGTATCTACTTTTCATGAATAAATATACCAAATAGTCAGTGTATTGCAGATGTTAATGTTGTAAAGACAAGCAGTATAAGGCCGATACTTGCATTAAAATGTTCAATTGTTAGTCGTTAGTTCTCCTGTCTATCTTTCAACATGTATTTCTTAAATGAAAATAATTCTTATATTAAGAAAAGTGTAATACGAATTGCGTTTTTTAATACAAATTCTAATATTTTTGTTTTTAATGTTAACATCATAAGATAATAATGATACATATAAATAATTTATTTAACTTACAATGTTACTTTGCCGAATGAAATGATTTAATTCATTCCCAAAATGAATTGATTTCATTCATTTCTCTCAAATTATCAATCTTTAATGTCACACTTTCGAGAATCCACATACTAGAGCTATACCACTTTCGCAACTGACACTGAAGTGCCACCCTTTCTTTATACGAAACAGTCTCGTTCACGAACACTATACACGCAATAGTAGTAATATTCATCGCCCTAGAGTGTCAACCACTCTTTGCCAAAAAGGACCTTATCATTCGGGAATCGTTCTATATAATTCCCTGCCCAAGAATATAAAAGATATTATGAAATTGAATATCTTCAAATCCGCGGTTAAAAACTACCTCCTGCACCAGTGCTTCTACACTGTAAAAGAATTTATTGATTTTAACAAAAGTTAAATTCGTCTTGTGCTTTATCACGCCATTGCTGTAGTACTTTTTAAACAACTTATAACAATTTCAAAAACTATTTTCTTGCATGATTGTGTTGTCTTATGGCTCATATTAATTTAGTTTTATGTGTACTCAACATTGGCACGTTTGTGTACATAAATTCTGTAGCCCCATCCTGGCCCGGGTTTTTCTCCGGTTTTCCTTCGGGTAGAGGCGGATTTATCATACAGGTTCTCTAGGCTTTGTCTAGGGGCGGGTCTATTGTAACAATAAATCGTGAATTTAGTGTTATTTCAATTCTTATGATTTTTAAGCACTATACTCAGAATAATCTATAGTTCGATAATAACTTACATGTAATTTTTTGCTTAAAATTACAAACATATTGACATTCTATTAGTATTATAACTCGCAGCTAACTTTTTATCTTATCTAGGAATTTTTGCTGAATTTTTTGAATCCGCCTCTGCCTTAGGGCCCTTGATCGGAATTGATGGGATGGTCCCTTGCTTGCTTCCGGAGAGTAAATTAGTTTTTTTTCCCTCCACGTGGTCATACACAGTTTGTACTGTTTTTTGACAATAAATTTATTATTATCAACTAACTTATAATACGTTTACATTATAATTGGAAAAAGTCGTGGTAAATTTTTATATTCGTGAAATTAGTTAAGATGTGCAATTTTTGTTAAGCTTCTAAGATTTTAAACTACATTTTATTATTCTGAATTCAAAAAAATAATTTTTTTTCCAATTACACAGGATGTGTAAGAAAAGTATTGCAATCGGTTGAAATAAAATTTTGAGATCTCTTCGGATCTTTGGAAATTGGCTTCAGGAGAGTCTATTGTCAAATTTTGGCGATGATGTCCAATGTCGTATGTGTGTGTGCATATTAAGAATTTTGTTCTTCGATAACTCACGAACAAATTGGAGGATCACAGCCAAACTTGATATTTGACTTTGAGAATTGAAGCATATTTCTTGACAGCGCATACGACTTCATTTACACGCCACGTTCCACTTCCGGAATCTTAAAATTCAAAATATTGGCAAAAAATTCATAAAAGCATTTTGATTGGTCAGATAGTTCTGCGTACAGGTTGCTAAGCCACATTCCTGTACTTTCAACCGCTTTTTAGATACAGCGAAAATTTATTGCGCAAAAAAAAAAAAGTTGGAGGCCTTTTTTTAAAAATCTTCATATAATGCTATTGCAAAGAGTTTAATGTGGAAGATAATTCATGCAATATATACTTGAATATATAATAATGATGTTTAGGAGTGTACCATATAAAGTGATGATAAATATTTTGAAACCGATTATCTTTTAAATATATCATCTTGTTTAATTATTATAATATATTTTGATTTATTTTTANATTTTGAAACCGATTATCTTTTAAATATATCATCTTGTTTAATTATTATAATATATTTTGATTTATTTTTAGAAGAATTTTTCGTGTTTCTTAAACTTTTAATGTTAAGTAGGGTGCTTAGTACCATGAGTTTTTGTTATGATTTGTAATTAGAGAGTTGAGTGAGCCACATTCCAGATTTTTCGGAAGGATTTCAGATTTTAGGCGTGAAAGTATTTCTAAACCTACATCAGAATCATTTCCTTTAAATTCTGAAAAGGGGAGGACAAAATGCATTGTCCAATAAAATTTCTTACATTTGAAATATTTTGGTGATGTATTAAAAACGTAAAATACGTTGTGAAACCGCGTAATTAAGAAAACAGATTTAATTTACATTCTTACGATCTTTTAAATGTTAATATCCTATGATGTTAATAATGTCAGATGTAAATAATTCAGTTTAACTTACAAGTTCCATATTCGGTTTATGTTTAGAAGGTTAATTTATTAAAACATTTTTTCTTAAAATTATGTCTCTTTTGTAGTTGCACTTCCAAGAGTCCGCACTTATAGCTACATCGTTTTGGAACTAGGTGTTTACAGAGTCTTTGACGGAGTTTTAGTATCTTTATTTTTTACATTGCCACGCAGTCTCTCCTGCGAGCGGCCACAAGTCTAAGCAGTTTCACAGACCGAGAGAACGACCATAACGATGTTATCGAGTTAAGAGCACTCCGCTCTACTCGCACACGAAAGCCTTTCTCTCGAGGAGAGCCCGCAAATTTTCTCTCGGCGGTGGATTCGTTGGTGGAAAGTTTGGAATATGGTTAATACTATGAGTCGCCGTCACTGGCTCTCGGCCAGTAAGGTAATTTCCTGAATACATGAAAGGGACAATCGGGGACACCAAGGGTTGAGAACACCCCGGACGATAAAAATAAAATCTTTAACGTGAAATCAATTGCTTTCTCTAAAGTGAGAGCTATAAAAAGTATAGAAATATCGACTAAAAATAAGGAAAAAATGAACAAAAAGCTTCCTGAAAAACTTGAAATGCTGACGTGATCACATTTGCCCTTTAATTGCCAATATACGAAGTTTTACAGGAAATTTTACAGATTTAAATCAATAATAAGTAAATATCTTCGTATATTGGCAATTGATAAGTAAATGTGATAATTTCTATTATTTTCCTTTGTTTGACTTTATTCAAATTGTTTTAACTAATAATCTTTCAGTGTTTTCTTCTCATATTGCCAAAATGCATTGATACACATTTTACGCATTAGAATTTCATTTTATGCCGTATGATTTGAATATGATAGAGATTTATCTATTTATTGTGCTTTCATTCCCTTCATAACTTCTAGAGTTTTTTTTTAAATTTTTCGTAACATTTATTATAAAGTATATCATTTTATTAAATCGTGTCTCCCTCATTTTTAGATCAAAATGTCGCAATGACTTCATAACAAGTACATTTTGCTATGGGTGACTTCACTTGGTGACCGAGTCCCTTTCCATCAAGGAACTTCCCAAATTTATGACTTTACTCAGATTTTCTGAGAAACCTCCTCCCATTCTTGCATTTGACTTGTTATTAAACTTGTCAAAGATATTTTGACATTGGATCTTTTATTCAAAACTATAATGATGAAAAAATGACAGTACATCGTATTATGAATCCTAAAATTATATATGTGGTTAAATAAAATCATTTGTTAAGTGCCCCCTAAAATTACGCCAAATCATTTCTCGGTCAGTACAAAGACTCATGAGTTCGGATAATTTCAGAGCATTTCGCGTATCACCTGTATTTTCCGCCATCAGTAATCCAGGAAATAACCAAGTACATATTATTACGTGGAGATATTGAATTCTATCTTTCCGCTGATCTTTCTCTCTCTTGACGTTAGCTGAATTAAATTTCGTAGCAAAAACACCTTTTTATACGACTATCCATATCATTTCTGCACGTACCTTCGTCTTCCTTTGAAGTGGTTTTGCGACGTCCACTCAGCCTTATTGCTCATGTTCTTTGAATTTTACTGGTAATTCCTGTCCCAAGGATACACATTTATAGTAAAGCACAGAAAATTCATCTTAAAACCAATATTTTTTCTGTTATTTGTTTGGAAACACGATATAATAATATAATATTCAGATTCAATAAACAGAATCAATCCCTCAATATCATTCCCCTACGTAAAGACAATTTCAGGTTTTTAAATATCTTAACTTTTTCACACTTTTTATCATAATTTGTTCATTGTTTCCTTCATAAGTATAGCAAACAACTTACCATTTTTTCGAGAAAACTAATATGTTACAAAATTCATGATAATATCTTACCTAAATTTTATCTTAATTGCTTTTCAAGCATAACTCAGATAAAAAAATTGTTACCTGTCGATAAAAGCAAAAAAATATAATTTTCAATTTTTATTGTTGTAGTTTTTGTAAATGTGAATTGTAGCTTTCTATTGAAGCTTATCTACATGGAGCGAAGGGATGTAGGAGATGAGTGGTACGTTATTGTTAGTGGGTGGGTCGCTTAGCTGGGATTACCAACAACTTGGCCCAAGTGGAGGGGTTAGTAGAAGAATTTTAAAGTAATATCAGAGTTATTGATACTAGCAGGAGGTGGATAGAGGAAGAAGGGTTGCCTTTCCAGTAGTCACAGCCATATGAACTGGGACATTATTGTGAAAGCTACACCTTTTTCTAGCCCCACCGGGAACTGAACCCGGAACGACTTGGTGAAGAGCAATAACTCTACCACCCACGCCAGAGCATTGTTATGGTGGAAACAGAGGGGCAGTATTATCGTGAAAAGGTGTTTTGGTGAATAGATCACGGAACAGTTTTTATAAAAATTAAAATATATACACTTCATTCGTTTAATATTTGATATTGAAATTAAAACATATGCTGAGGAATTATAACCTGAAAAAAATGTATAAACGAGGCTGGCTACCTCTCACACTCTGTCGCCACATCCTCGTTCCGAGACGTTTTAGTTCTGAGATGCTCTGACACGTGATATTTCACTCTCACTTATCCCTTGTTGACCGAAAGGGTTCACCTACTGGATAATTCTTATTGTTTTTGTTTGTTTTTTTGCAAGTAAAAGACAAAAAATTAGTTAAATTTTGGAATCTGTACAAAATTGTAAAAAACCGATACCAAACCATAACCATTTCCAATATTGACGTTGACAACAGCAGCGTAATGATCTACGAACGAAACAAAAGGTCAGCGATTACTAGAAAATTGTTGTTGCTTCGTAGCATAATTTACTTCTAAGGGAAAAAATAATTTGCAATAAGAATTATTCAGAAGACGAAACATTCCGGCCGTCAGGAGTAAGGATATTTTGTAAACGAAAGGTGAGCAGTCAGGGACCATCTTTGATTTAAGACGTCTCGGAGCGAGGAAGTGGTGACAGAAAGGGAAAGGCAGCCACACGCCTTCCGATATTTAAAAAAATATAAAAACACGGTGGATCATATATTATTTGAATGTGACATAAATACAAATTATAAAAATTGGGAAATTTAACATCAGGGACTGGACTAGCTTCTTGAAGAGACTACTAGAATATGAAATCTTACAGGAATATATGGAAAAGATGTGTAACACACGGGATATAT
>NNCF01126422.1:815805-833621 GCA_002313205.1 Laupala kohalensis | reverse complement strand
ATAAATCACGAAATTAACTTAATACATTCCGGAGTATCAGTGGAGCGTTTTCGTTTTGTTGGTGCGCCCGATCTAAGCCGCACACCGCAATCCAATAAGCAAGACTGCAATGCGGACTTGCATCTCTGCAGGGGTAATGATACGAATTGAACCGACGAATCAAAATTCATTGCACCTACTGATGATATAGATCTTATTATTAGTAAAAAAACTCTAGTACTATTACAGAATTTCTTCATAACAATTTCATGCTTAAAATATTACGAGTTTGCAAATATTATTTTTGTATGCTTAAGGTAGCATTGACATAGGTAGAATGAAATCTCTAAAATATCATATTTCAGCATACATAAACCGAGTAATATGTAATTATTGTAATTTGAACTTGAAAAATATACTTCACCGACCATTTAAATGAAATTATTACAATTATAATTGATGGTAAAAATCATTGCGTCTTATGGAGAAAAACTTATTAACAAAATAACTTTTAAATCACAAGTGATGGCAGCATACATTGGTTTGTAGTAAATTTTCCGTAGTACATTTACATTACTTTTATCTATATGTAACCGGAAATCTAAGAAAGCTATTTCACATTTTTCGGGGTGAGATGCATGAATCACGAAACTGTTTCGCTCTGCCGCCACGTTTTCACACGCTCTTGTGTATTTCAGACGAGTCAAACGAGTTCCTGAATATAGTTTGTATTATATTATTAACAGATAGATAGAAATTAAAGCATGTTTTTCATAATATTTGTATAAAAATATAAAAATTAGAATAAAAATAAAGAAAACAATTATACATCTTAGTGATTTAACAATTTTGGAGTGTTGGTTCCTCCTTAAATAGTTTTTGCAGGAAGTGAAATTCTACTCCACACATGTACCATTAATTAAAATTAATCTTCTAAAAAACTCCGTTTAAAAAACGAATGGACAAAGCTTCCTCTCTTGTAGACCTCCAACTCTTATGGTATGCTGCCCACGGAGTCCCCAAACTAAAGCTACGGTGCAATTTCTGCACGTGCACTTTCGGTTAGAGATGAAGGAATACTTCTGAACTGGAATGTGTTCGCTATCCGGTTCTCCTACCATTCGCATTTTTCTTCTCTCTCGTCCACATTCTCTCCTCTTGTATTCTTTTCGTATATTGTCTCTGCCACACTTGCTCTTCATGGACAGACTGATTTTTTTTACGTTTTCTGAAAACTTCTTGTTTGAATCTTCTTTCTCGATGTATGTATCTCCTCTTCTTTTTCACGTTAAGATGAGTGATTAAACGTTATGCGTTGAACCATACAGTGCATACTTGCCTCATCCGCGGTTGCATCGATACAAAGCGTCACTGTTTTTAATTTTTTTCTCTCTTTACTAAAAGCATTTGTATGTAACCAACGCATTATGTAAATGAACGAGTGAAATTTTGTTTAAAACTTTCAATCCCGTTCTTTATGATACACATACTTCAAAAACAACTTTTATTCACGTCGTAAAACAACGTACTTTTCACTCGTATATTCTTTCCTCAACAAGACAAGTAAAAATATTCTTCAAAACTGTTCTGAAAACATTAACATGAATAATAAATTTCAATATTTATGACAGATAAACAAGAGCAAACCACAATTTCAAACAAAATTAAAGTTTTTTTATCATAAGAACGTTTTTTCTGAGCGAAGATTCATATAGAAATCTTGAAATTAAAAATTAAAATCACTTTCTGATGTCTTTATACAAGTTTATGGTCGATTCCTTGTTTAATTCATATTCTTTGAGTTTTATCGTTGCTTTGTTGTACAATACAAGAAGAAAAGGCAAAAATTATAACTGTTAAAATTAAATAATGATTATCATTACTGCTACAGTTTGTAAACAATGTAATCAGTAAATTGAAAACGAGGTATACCAATCAACATGCAGCCAACTATTCATTTAAAAATATTTTGCTCCAAAAATTTACTCTAAAAATTATGGAATTTGAGCAATGCTTGTGTTTTCTAAACTCCTTTTCCCTTGTCTTGATGTGGAATGTCGGAGATAAAGGACGATATGATGCCTCTTTTAACATGAAAGGGGAAATGAAACTTTTTATTCATCTATTTTTCCCATCTTCACCTTGCGACAAACACAAGTCATTACAGTGTTTTACACTGTTTCTTTTACCTAATTACTTTTCTGTCACTTGAATTTCTTGTATTTCTTATTTGATATTGTCACATCAATCGTCATATAATTATTATTTTGCCACAAAAGTCTTCGAAATTTCATATTTCCGTCGAGTTTCTATCATCTTGGACATGGTTTTGGTGTATATCATATCGATCCATGAACTGTTTTCTTTCATGTCCAGTTAAAGGACAATTCCATAAAACATGTTTTACTGTATCTATATTACCCCTACATAAGCATACGTCATGACTTGTAATAATTTTCTTCTTTTAATACGCATTGAATACATGAAAGTACTCATTATAATTTATGAAGCATCTCTTTTTGGCTGAAACAATTTCTTATTTTTGTGCGCAAAATCCACCTTATCCACAAATATATGCATTTCCCCTTTTTTCTTTATCCATCTATTTTGCCACTCCTTGGTAGAATGGAAGATTTTTTATTTCTTTTGTACTGTTATTTTTGCAGGTACTTTTCATTACACTCACAAAAATAATACAAATTTTCAAGATACAAAGATGGTATGAAGATTTTGAAAGATATGTAACATCATTAGGAGTAATACGAGATGCAATAATCGATAGGAGTTATTTCACATAAATAAAAGAAGAGAAGAGGATGCAACTGAAAACAAAAGGAAGACAATGGTCAAGAATCCCTGGTAATTTCATCAAGGAACAGTGTTGTAGAGATTTCAAGAAAATAAATTTAAAAAAATAAAACAATGAGTTTTAACCATTTCTACCTCGTAATATTTTTGAGTGGCGCTCCTATCAGTGTCGCGGTGTGCGTGTAACGCGACGAGCAGCATTTGGTTTCGCTGTTCGACCACAGAGACCACCGCAGGCGAGGCATAGTGAGACGTGCTTCGGGCGTGAATTAGGCAACTACCACTATTGGGATTCTGTGCGGCAACCACATGATCATCCGTGATACTACTAGGGCTCTTTGTCTATGGATTTCAATAAAGGTGGATATGGATTTTATAGGACGGTATGATGAGAATAACGTTCGGTTAAGTAATAGGATTGCTGCTGTTGTAAAAACACGATGATTTTGTTTTCTTTCTTTCCAATTTTCATTACGAATCGGCAATTGTGAGTAAAAGAAAACGAATAACATTGTTTTGTCAACTCTAAATACTAAGCCTCACGAATTTAGACATGCTGAATACGAATCACGGGCAAAAAGTTTTCCAACCGCTTCAAAATTTTTGTCGCTAAAAAACACTTTTCACGGCAGAAGAAAAAACACAAACAAAAAAATTGGTCTGTTCCAATGAATATCACCCAGTTTTTTCAACGTTACATTCTGTATGTAAGGGCGCTTTTTCACGATTTAATATAATGGAGGGTTAGGAAGAAATCTGGCCCTAGATTCGGATTTAACGCGTCAAAATAAACAAAAATGCGTAGGTCTGGTGTACCAGTTCCCTAGTTTTGGGAACACTCCTTTTTCATTTCTTTTTCTGTCCCTGTATTTCCGATTTGGTAATGTGATTTCATTAATGATCAAGAGGACATAATTATGTCCTCAAATTTCCACCGCTATTCCAGGGATCGAGCATAAAACCCATAAAGAAAAGTAATACTCTGCAATATAATTGCAGGAAATTTTACGTTCTCGAAGTTCTTCAGAGCAAAAACCTCAAATAGAAGTTAAGTAATTGTGCACATAATTTTTGCTTGCCAAAAAAATTATTTTTACCAGCAAAACAATTAAATTATTAAATACTTTTTTTAAGTTTCTATGCAAAAGAACATAATGATGATACATCGCATTCTAAGTATTTCAACATCTTTATAGTTTATAATTTTTTATAATTTTATTAAGTAATAAAGATTTGACTATTACAGGTTACGAGCAGTTTCTGAGAAGTTGCGATAAACCGGGGTATATCACTATTTATTTATTTTTAAACGGCATGTAATACGGGATGTTGCATGATTCATATCTCCTCTTCAAATTAGTCAGAAACATATCATGTCTGTCATTTGAAATCTATAAGTAAATTCTCTTTTAAATTGAAATTTTTTTCAGTCATACCTTTTGCAATGAACGCAAATGGATTTTAAAACATCAAATACTATATTTCCAACACCAAGGTTACCGAAGAAAAAGCTTGGCACAAATACCATTAATTTGACAGGTAACTTTAAGTAGAGCCACGTACTTGCTTACACTTTGTATATCAAGCTTAGGTAGGAAGATAACAATTAAAATCTCTATTATCTCACGATTTTTTTAATATTATATTCGTTCATTCAATACACATGAAATATGCCATAATGAAATTGAATCATAATAATATTACATGTGGTTCAAAAATTCGTTTTTAGAAGTATGGTTTGGGATATAAATAATAAACGATAAGGACTAAGAAGGATATACGGAAAATATATATGAATACTTTCTGATCAAATGTTACTGAATACAATTTGGAATCGTAATGACTCACGCGGTTATAGACAGTAAATTTCATGATGAAAGTCTTGGAAATGAATTACGGGTACTTTGAAGCCTCCCGTTTCCGTCGTTAGGTTGCGCTGTGGTGGCGGAATGCCAAAAGAGTGCGAGTATTGGCCGCTAGGTAGAGGTCTTGTCCAGCGCTGTCCAACTGGCGGCCCGTGAATCTCTTTTTATGGCCCGCGAGTTCTAGTATATTTTACATCAAATTTTGCATCAAACGTTGGGGGACACAACTTTGTGTTGTAAGTATACGCTACGAGGATTGATATACGACGTGGCATGGCCGGTGAGAAAAAATACAAAATTGTATTTGCAATTAACCAGTCATACATTAAAATATGAAAACATTTTATTACAGTACCAAGAATTAAAAGTACTTTTTAAATAAAGAAATATACTATTTAATTTTCCAGTTTTAATTAATATGAATTTGTTGACGAAAATAAAGATATCGCGTTACAAATAAATAAATATGCCATATTAGTCTTATTCGTCGGGTAATATTTTGCGTCTCTATCCTGTATCAGTCCCATCGATCAAAAGTTTATGGAANGGTAATATTTTGCGTCTCTATCCTGTATCAGTCCCATCGATCCCGCGGGCTAAGGGGAGTAGGACAGCGTTGGTCCAGACACTCGATGCTACAAAAGAAGATTGCATGAAGTTAATGAAACTAATATTGTTTACAGGGAAAAATGATATTTTAAAATAAATCAAAACTTCCCACGTGCTTCGAAGTATTGTATTTTATCCTGACATTTCTATTATCTGATTCAAATTGTTCTTTATATTTCTCGTCAACTGCTAATATAGACTTCATCCAAATGGTTTTCTGCTTGTAACCACCCACCTACGTTTTACTCCAATTTTGTTTTTCAAATAAGTCTACTATGAGGGACAGTTTCTGAAATGTACGTCTGATGCAAAGAAAAATCAGCAATCGTGCGTATAACTTAACAACTAAATTCATTGTATTCATACATTCGTAAAAAAATTAATTAATAAATTTTGACCTAGGTTCACGGTGAATTTGTAATTAATCGGTTCTCATTCAATCTTCAAAATTACATTCACATTTTGGGTTTCTTATGTCGGATAATATTTATGTCAACTTTGTTTAAAAAATTTCAATTGATAAAATATTTTTAAGAACTGCATTACATTAAACATTTTATTCATAATACTCCAGCATTTCCTTCAAATAGCTAAGGATAACTCGTTTTATCCATCGGGTGATTGTATGCCGGGGGAAAAGCTGTAATATGGAAGAGAACGAATATATCTCACATAAATATCAATATATTTTATGAAACCCAATTCCTAATCTCAATATTGTTCTTCCAATACTCAGAATATTGCCAAAGTGTCTTTATTGAAATCAAAATAGTTAGTACGATATTTCAAGTGGCTCACAAACTCTTCAATTTCCCAAGGTTGTATTCATATGAATTTATATACGCTTATTCAGAGAACTTAGTGACACTCTGAGGAAGTTTTTCTGTAATTATAATGACATGAAGACAGAATGAATTTACTTAGGCGGTATATATTGTTCCATAAAAGTATCATAAAAAATCAAAAGTAATTGCAATTCATATGTATACATTCCAGCAAATGCATAAGATTACTCAATAATTATGGTATGACATAAAACAACATACATGTGTAAATATACTGAATAGAATGAAACGGAATACAAAATTACCTCATACGGGTTTCCGTTCAATAAACTACTTCTCATATCAAATGAATGTAATCAAATGAAATGAAATTGTAAAGGAAATACCGTAAACTTCAAACAATACAGAACCATAGGTAACTATACGGCTATTCTTGAAGATTTGTCTGAAATAATTCTAACACACCTTTAATATGAGCTAATTACTAACCAGGTAATATTATTTATGATATTATTTTATCATATCACTTTCTAGTGGCAATGGAAGCAGATTAATAAAGTCAAATTTGTGGATAACGTACATTTCAGCGCAATGATTTAAAAACGAAACAGATGGATTCATTACTAATTAGTAAATAATTGATATAATTTTAAAATAGTTTCAGAAAAAAACCTGATGGGCTTGTTACAACCATGGAGATATTATTATGAATACACAGGGAAAAGTAATGGCTTAAAAAAATTTCTTCTACATTCTACATCATTTTACATTACATATACCAAAATATATTACATAATGATAAATTAAATTAGAGTTTTTATTGCGGTTAAAAAACTTGTTATGAACGGTTCATTATATTTCATTGCCTGCTAATTGTATCGTCTCTACATGCAACGAATTTGGAAATTCCATTTCTACCATGCAGTTGAACATCATTAGAATCAACGAGTTGCAAGGCAATTGCATTAGGAGGTATCTGCCTAATGTTACTGAGTATCAAATTAAAACGTGTTGACATAAACATTATCATTGCTTTGATCTTGTTCATTGTGTAATTTGGTATTCCGAGGGATGGGATCAAATCATTTATAATTCGTACCCACGTGTGCTCATATGCATGGTTTAACTAACAATGAAGATCAATTTTGGGATAAAATCTGATATCTTTCATAAATTTTCTATTCACAAAGTGATTCAAGATTTTCTATTCAAAAATATTTGGTTACTTGTCCACCATTTCGGGAAGTGTCTCATGAAACGAAATATTCAAAACTTCTTCTATGACGCTTACCTTTAAAACTGATGAAAGTGGGCCAAAAATGAAAACAAAAACAAAAAAAAACAACTAAAAAGTAGAAGAAAACAAAGTGAAAAGAGAAGAAAAATCGTATGTGCCCAACGAATATTTTATTAACAGAAATCGAGTTACTTTTCCTTCAGTGATTATGTAAGTGGATTTTAGACCTTTTGCTTCTTGTGCTCGGGAATTTCAAAGGCACTTCAAATTTATTTTGAATTTGTCTACTCTATTTTAAGTACAGAAAATTAAATTAGTATTATATCCGCATAAATTTTCATTTCACTTACATGTTTCGTGTGGTACTCAATTTCTTTCAGTCACATCATATTACTGTTCTAAGAGCTCGGAAAACGACTCATCAATGAAAATGNCTATTTTAAGTACAGAAAATTAAATTAGTATTATATCCGCATAAATTTTCATTTCACTTACATGTTTCGTGTGGTACTCAATTTCTTTTAGTCACATCATATTACTGTTCTAAGAGCTCGGAAAACGACTCATCAATGAAAATGTACACAAGTAGAAAGAGAATACTGTTTTGGAAATCTGAAGCAAGTTTCTGAACAGGTTAAAATATAAGGAAACCCAAAACTGACACCTTATGCAATACGATATTCATTTATTTTAACACAGACAGGTTAATCAGTCCTATATTTAGTTATACTGTAAAGTAAATACTTAGGAATGTGTATGGTTACGAATATGCAAGAGTTTTGCACCACTAGTTTACTTGTATTGCTTCGTTTCCTATTTCTAATGATGTACAGGATATATTGGTTCCGTTGGTCTAGACGGAAGTTCTTCCATCCCATTTAAATGAATGTATGAATGGGGGAGGTGATAGTCAATCACATAACTAATCATTAATGTTATCTATTCGGTATATATTGAAAATAGTCATCATAACAGTTATTCATAAATTATGGTAAATTAAAAATTGCAATTACACATTTTAAATGGAAACAATGGTGTCTAGTTTGACTTGAGTTCCTTAGTTTTACAACAACTTATTTAACTCGACGGAAAGGCAAGACTAAGTTCTTACTTTTTTGATCAAAACTGTGACACGTGTGGAATTCTTTTCAAAACCGTCCCATCAGAGACTGATTTGTAAGATCCCGAACAAATATTTTAACCTCGCAGTGTCCAAATTTATTAGATTGTTTAATGATTTATATAAAATTCGGGATATTCAAAAGCAGTCGCGAGGATGCTCTTACCAGTTTGACTTGAGAAAAAACAATCACTACACATTTTTAATCACAATAATCTACACTATTATTTTAAAGTGTATTAAATCTACACTTCTTGCTCTCAACGTAATGGAATAGAAATCCGAAGGTTCTGAATCCAGCGATGCAGACGTAGGATCTGTTCCTAAGCACAAAACAAGACGATTCCCGCGGTGACAGTCGGCAAGTGCAGCCTCAGAGTCGCCGACATGAAAGTGGCAGTGACAGATCATAGCGCTTAAAGGCGGCCTCACAACGCGAGTGGCCGGTCGTCGGGTCGTGATGAAAACGCCAACGACTGTCTCTAGAGGTCTACCGCAGGAAGGAGACCGACCTCATTCTGCGAAGGATTCCAGAGGCTTTGGACTCCGGGATGCGACGTCGTCTTCCTAGAAGCTCTTGTCCTACTGTCACTTTTGTACTGTTGTTCCCTTTGTTTCTTTTAGATCTCAGATCCCGTCTTAGTGGAATGCTTTTTTTTTTAACTCTTTGACGTGAATTCTTTTATTTGAGGTATTTTTATTTTTAGAATTCGCTTCAGAAAGTACTCTTGGTCTCACTTTAACTTTTACTTATTTTCTGTCCTCATTCTTCCTTTCCGTACCAGTGATCTCATTTCTGGTATGTTCGTATTTCATCTTTCTGGCTCACTTTCCAGTATTAACTTCGTAATTTTATCACTTTTTTTCGTTCGAATCCTTTTTTAATCTCATTAACAGAATTATACGACACAGATGGGAAGTTGATCGGAGAAAAATAAGTTAAACCTTACGTCACTGTCATTTCAAATTGATGCTAATTTGCGAAAGTAGGCTTTCAGTTTGAATTCGAAGAACATCAAAGTTAATATAAGTTTTGTAGTAAAGTACTATTCCATTACATATGCTATAAATTTTTTTTTGAATCCATCGAAAATAAAATTAAATACTTTTTCTATATTTTGAATTGAATGATATGAGCTGATAAACTCTATTAAATAGAATATGACTCTGACGACGTAGAAAAAATACAACGAAATAGAACAAAAATCAATTTAATATCCATTTTTTCTGAATATGTGGTACACGTTCGACACTCCATCCCTATAATTAAAATGTTTATGCTGGTCACCATGCTTTCCAATTGATGGAAATAATAAAAAATATAAAACGAGATTCAGTTAATAGTTCTGCGAAAGATGATTAGAAAAAACGGGGAATTATCGAGGACAATGAACGTACGACACGTCTAATTATTTGGGGTAGAGAAAGAAACACTAGAAAAATGATGATAATAAGATTTAACTTTTATTTTTATTTCTAGCGATGTGTTGATTGTGACTGTCGGTTATCGATATCACTGTATCGAAAAATCGCAATTCTGGATATTTTTCGTCTATGATATTGTATTTGATTTCAACTTCATGGCAATAATTAATATTGCCGATTTACTATACTGCAACGGGTTGTGCAGTGTTCGTTTTATACATCAAGACAAATTTTTAAATAAATCTCCACTTATGTTTATGTCCATGAAAATACTCTTTAAGGTATTATTCGTAATACTGTTATGACTATTGGCTCTTTACTATTGCCGAAACCGAATGGGTAATAAAGATGGATACAGTCTGTTAGACGATCAGCATAATAATCATGATCTGAGAGCATTCGGATTCATGCTCACCTGCAACAACCCTCCTCATTCAATCCTACTCACCCTTGAGAGCGATGTACACCTATGACTCGAGGCCAGTCTACAACGGGCAAAGGGCCAAGATACCCCGTGGGGATTCGTCCTTGCTCCTCATTCCGAGTGACAGCTTGCGGCCAACCCATATGCCAATCACACACGTCGTCCTGCGATGGATGTGCGTCAGTCGCCACCCCGCGGGACACGGTGCGGACCATACACGACGTCACGTCAACCCCCTTTGTGAACCAAGGAGTCCGTGTTCGTCGGTAACAACATAGATCTCTCCGAAGTGAGTGAACTCTGCTGAACTCATTCAGTACGTGAGGTATGTGAAAAAACTGATTAGATGCCATAATTTATTAAGAAAATTTATGTAAAACATTATCACAGATAACTTGTTTAATGTTGCAAATAATGTTGTCGTAAAAAATAAAAAATAACCAAAATTTAAGGCGTCCTATTAAAACTGTTTTACGTGCAAAATATTAAAAATATTGAGAAAATTGTAAGTGCCACCATCGATTTCATAAAAAAAAAAAAAAAAAAAAGCTCCAAATATAACGAATGGTACCCAAAAAGAGTATACGTTCTGCGTCTGATAACCATCTTTTTGCCGGGCATGACGACAAATTATAGAAAAAATAGTTTAAAAATTCGATTTTCCCGACTGTTATTGCACAATACATTAGTCTTGCGACGATATGTACGCCCAATCTCTCTTTAGGTCGTCGTAGGTCGGGTTTTAAACAAATAACACAGCGTTGATGTAACCTAGAAGAGAGTTTTTCGTGAAAAAATAAGAAAAAATGATGCTCAGTTCGTTTTCCATTTGCATGTACAATTGATTATTAAGAAATTACATGATCAGTATTTGTGGAGGATAAGTTTCTGATACAAGTAAAACACATTCGTGGAGAGGAGAGTTTTCGGAAGTTAAGGACATCGATATATTCGGTAGCTACATATAAAACCATTTCCGTGGATCTAGAATAGTCCATGAAATCAATATGGTAAGAGTGTATTTTTAATAACACACAGTCCTAAGTTAAAAATAAAGACTTCGACATGTTTTTAGAACTGAATATCAGGTATACGTGTAAACGTATTTACATTATTGATGAAACTCTTGACAAAGTCACAAACCTTAAAACAAAACTCAATGTTCTTAATTGATTAAAAGTCTTACAACTCTACCAAGAAAGGTCGCATTTCTTCATATATTGGATTACGTTCATGGATCTAACTATAATGTGCATCCTCTAAATATTTTAGGTCACATCATATCACTTATTTATAAACAAGAGTGTATACTTCTAATTTGTATTTCGTCATTTATCAAAAGTGTTTTCAACTCAACACTCCAGACAACACTTCATTGGCTTACGCAATCCTCAAGTAAAATCTTGTATCCGCACAATAATATCTGTTATAAAGGATGATCATATGATCATCTAAAATTGATATAGTGAAATCAAAATGACCAAGAAATGCGGCGTTCCCAGATCGCACCACCCGCATTGGAGTATATTAGTTTATATTTTTTTATTGAAATATCAAACTCCACGTTAGAAAAAGAAGAAAGAATCCGTCTTATCTACATAAAAATGTGAAACAAATTTCATAAAATGTTAACGCTACCAATATTTGCCAATAGCAAATATGTGCGAGCGTACATAAGAGACAATGTACTATACAAGACACCAAACACATGTCATCTTGTCTTTTAATAACTTCGTTATAATTCAATGAACCACTATTTAAATTTAGATATATCATCACAAGATTTCCATTCACATTTAAGTCACATCACGTAAAAATGTAGAACCGGGTGTAGAACTCCTTTAAATTGACTAAACAAACCCAATACGTACAGACTTATAATGTATTTTACTACTGGGCGAGTATAAATGCATTGCTACTTTGAAATAACAGCAAAATTCTTTAGGAGAGAGGATGAATGAATTTCTTCGAGTTCTGTGACACGTATTTTTAATAAAATCCACATTTCTATATGCACAAATTCAGGTTAGAAAAGTATTAATTGTTTTGAAAAGAGTCAAACTCACCTAGCGAAAGTAGAATCTTAAACTTTCGGGGACGACAAAACGAATTAATCTTGCTCTTACTTCCCCGTCCTCTATGCCAAATATATGGAACTGAAAATGTTGTCTATTCGGAAAGGGTATTTTTGTACATTGGTCATATGCTAGTTTACGGATAATGTATTTAAGAGAATTCCTCCTTGTGGTTTGAGAAAAAAATTCAAGTTCATTAAAAAAGATAAGAATCCCAACTATGGATAATACAGTAGGAATCGTTATACAATTACAAGTAACATGCTAGATTTGCATGAGTTAGTTCGCTGAAAATCGAGCGCATTTATTAAAGAACAGATATAATTATTTCTTTTTTGATAAAGAGATACTACAAAGGAGATATAAAGGAAATTGGAATATTTATTTCCATACGTTTTACAATTAAACGCTGATTGAGAACAAGTAATTTAATGAGAATGGGCGAATCTTAAAAATTAGAGTGTACTAGAGAACGATATGCCAAGGGTTTTGAGTTAAATAAAAGCTACAATACATTTAAAAAAAATTTAAATCCTATAGTAGAATGTTGGGTAATGAGTGGTAGAAGTGATGGTTGGCGATGTCGAGACGTTGGCAATCTGAGAAGGATGTATTTATTGCCTACATTCAAGATAACATGTACTTATTAAAATCCTTTCATAATTTTGAAGAATGTAGTTAAAATAAAATAAACTTTATTGTCAAAAAATCAGCAACAAACTGAGTATGACCACGTAGAGGATAAACTAATTTTACTCTCCGGAAGTAAGCAAGGGACCATCCCATCAATTCCGATCTAGGGCCCTAAGGCAATCTCGATCAAGGCCCTAGTTCGATTCTAAGTTTAAATCATAATGGATGAATAGTGAAGACTTTCATTTTTATCGTTTTAATCGTCGGGCAAAAATTGGAGATCAAGTTTGAAGTTATTTTTTGGGCTGAAGTGAACTTTCGTGATTGTCGGTTTCAAAGCGTCAGAGAGATGAGAGCGCGCCATGAATAAAGATGGTAACAAATGAAGTGCTCCTTATGCAGAAGTCAGCGCAGTGTTTCCGAAGAAGCCGCAAGACGTGGCAGGTTCCCTTGAATGATCGCCTCCATCCATTTCATGGAAACAAAAATGGCTGCGGCCTGTGAAGGCCTCTCGCCGCAACGTTTGTCTGCGTCTCCTGAGATTGTGCTGCTACTCGCCTTCCACTTAATAGTCGCAAAGGGGAAGAAGGACCGAAGCTCACGTGGAGGCACAGACTGTTGATAGAGTCCTGTTAAGTAGAAAAACACCAGCGACGTCCAAGGTCACGGAGTGCATAATTTCTCGTACATCCCCAATACCCTACGCATTGCTACTCATAGCCCATTCCTTGTGTTGCATATGCTCTGAAACCTTCAGTGTATTTTTAGTAGATTCTTGAAGAGTCCTTTACAGAAAGATAACCATCAGTAGCGGAAAAATTTCTCATATAGCCGGAAATTACTATGCGCTGTTTGTCATAGTGATTTGAATGAGACGTAGTGGATCACATGATCATGTCGTGTATTTTTTCCTTTCTCCCTACTCCATCACGAAGAGGCGAGAACCGAGTGACAGCTTACGCCGAAGGGGCTACAAGAAGGCCTAATATGAGCAATTAAGTGCTCTAAATTTGATGACACGACTGGTGGTTCTCTTTTTATTAAGGACTCTATAGAAGCGGCACCCAATGGGACAGCACTGACTTTCACATAATATACTTGTACTCTGCGGATCTGTCTTTGTGGGAGATATGAGAAATCCCACATTACATTTCCGCCACTTGTGTTTCCCCATATGCAGGACTCAAACACTGAAATGTTGGTGGTTAAATGAATTCTTGGTTTTATGAGTGGTCTAATATCGTTTCTACGGAAAACGTAGTGATTAACATACCGTGAGGTAACAGATTAATGTAGTTGTATTCAATGAAAATGGTTGAGTCCCGGTCTCGTTTCCCATTTTCATTCGTTACAACAACGTCATAGTCCTCGCGGTGAAAGAATTGCAACGAGATGTAGACAATAAAGAGAAAGCGAGGCGTTGTCATATGCCTCTGCTGCGGGGACCCGGACAAAAAGCTAACTTCAAGCAGCTTACTTGCGGTCAAAGGTTAAGGCCTAAGATGAAACCTTCTGCCTGTCATGGTTGGCATATCAAATACTGTCGGCTCTACACACGTGCTAATATAGGTGGCAGCGGGAGTGCCCACAAGAGAGGAGGGATGATCGTCACGCACACTGCGTCATTCAATTTTTTTTGAGGGGGGGGGTAGTGTTCGAAAAATGGACTTTTTTGGAAGTTTGGAATATTTAATAGTTAAAAAATAAAAATACTTTTAAAATACCATATACTAAAATAAAAATAATAACAATGTCGTATTCGATTTTTAATGTTACTGACATTTTAACATGATAAATAATTTCAGTTCATTTTCAAAACTGACGAATAAATAGTAAATAGTCACGCCGCGTAAAGATCTAGACCGCTGAATAAGGAGACGCGAGCGTGGGATACGGATCGGGGGATCATTTCGTGTCTATCAAAAGACCGAGAGACTCATCGTCTTCGCGTGAACGAAGAAGTGACAACAGATACCTGCCTCTCTATCTTGCATTTGTAAGATTACTCAACAGACGGCCAATCTAGAAAATCGCATTGCACTGAAGATTCACTACTTTGCCTTCAGTGTATGAGATTACTGTGCGTGTTCAAGGTTGGAGCTGAATTTTGTATCTCGTCTTTTTTCCCATGTTTTGCCGTTCGGAAATTTGAGTGTTTCTTAAAACCGAGTGACAAATTGTATTGTAATTGCCTCATCCTATTTTCTTTTTATATTTTTCATGTGAAATAGGGGACATGAATCTGAGGTGCTTATTCAGTGAAATGATCCGATGAAAGGTGAGGAACCTCAAAATCTGAGTTTAGCACATATAAATCTGAATATATATGGAATCCGAGTACGGTATTTTCAAATATTAAAAAATAGAACTCTATTCTGTTACATTCCTAATTTTTAGCTGCTGAAATATAATTTGAAACCTAATTATGTATTATATTTTATTGTCATTTAAATTTATCCTTGATGAGTAAAATGGATATAGGTGAAGAATATTCTTACTTTCTCGTATACGCTGTCTACGTATAGTATAGTAACAGAAAAAAAAATAGTTTTTGAAGGAATTTTTAGTGTCCCTGGTAACGAAAGATATTTTTAATTCGATTTCCGTCTGTCTATCCCTGTGCACCTATACTAGCTAAACATGTGAGTCAATGTCATTCATATTTCGTATTTTGAGTTTATGCACGAGCTCTGAAAGGTTTAATTTTTTTATATTTATATCATGTATCCTTTGTATTAAAGTATACTTTGAAACTTTTATTACAAGCAGTTCAAAATGTTTTCTTTTAAATTTGCTATAGAAGTAGGATAATAATATATCACAGCCGAATTATCGCCTCAATTATTTTTCCCATGGATCTTATTTATGCACTATATCAAGAGAATTCAAAACTATTTAGTAGTGAAGATGTACCAAGCTGAGAGAGGTATCAGCTTTAGAAATCTATAGTCTGTAAAATATCGGAAATCGGCTGGCTATCTCCCTCACAGTCACCCCTTCTTCGTNCTCACAGTCGCCCCTTCTTCGTTCCCGAATGACTTGACCCAGAGATGCTCCCTGACACATCACCTTTCGCGCACTCTAACATCCCTCAGCGTTCAGAATAATTCGCCTACTTGATATTTCTTAAGCAAATTATTTATTACCGTGCATGTAAAAGACAAAAAAAAAAAAAGATTTATTTTGGATTCTGCGCAAAACTTAGCGAACCAAACAATAACCATTTTCAAGCAATCACTATCCCCTTTATTTTATACGCAGAAGATAGAACTGCTGTTGTCAACATCAATATAGACGCATGAAAATGATCAGTTTTCTTCGTAAAGTCATTTTGCGTACCATATAGATAAGAGTCTTAAAAGTGTGTGAGAAAGCATGTGCCTTGGTTTTGCACACGTTTTTCAAAATGGAGTAAGGGTAAATAAGAGAGATAAAGTTGTAAAATATTTCTAAATTTTTGGAATATGATGTGGAACTAAGTCAAAACGAAGGAGGGTGTTGTTTTTGGTTTTTTTGGGTGGGGGAGGATCCTTGCGAATTGGGGGAGGATCTGCATCATATGGTTTAGGGGAGATAGGCACCTCTGTGTGGCAGAATCATAATGTAAACTCACTCAGATTCTGCTGACATGAGTAAAATTCCCATGTGTCTACAGCAAGAGGAAGAGTCGGGAATCTCGCAATGCTGGCATTCGCTCCTAGACATTTTCACGGTCTTTGAGTTCCTCCCTCACTACCATTCTTTCGCCACAAATACTATAACGCATGATTTGATGTAAATATTTCCCCTCACAAATTGTCCGAAAGGATGGAGCAATTTCGATGGGACTTGGACTCATACTTTCACAATGTTCACTGGAAGTACTGTAGAGTCACCTCAATCATAGTACCCTTTCCGGTGCAACCAGCAAGAAACTTTTTTCTAACCTGTGTATTTGTCCTCTTCTGGTTAGTGCATCTTGTCACGTTTGATAAAGGAAGAAAAAATCGACAAAAACTGATTAGAGAAAATTCAACGCACTTTTTATTTCATAGATAACTCGTATCTCAATGTATTTTTCAAGTTATTTTGAAAAGGGATGCATTAGACGTTTTTCTTTCAAAGAAAACAAAATACTAGTATAATTATTAATGGTGATAAGAGCACATAAGCCTATGTTTAAATTCTACAATGACGAGGTCTGGGTGNGATGTAGTGATTAACACTCCTGCGATAAAAGCAGGAACCCGGGTTCGATTTCGGGCTCGTCGCCACTTTCACCTGACCACATCTTCCCCACGTGTAGGTAAACGGAAGAAATATATGTATATACTTGTTCATGTTTCTTCCGTAATTGAAATATTTTTTTACGGGTTAAGAAATGAAATTTATAATTCTAGATTGTTCCCTCCATTTTGTCATTACTTCTTATGTGCATTGGAATGGTGATCGAGATGGTTTTGACCATTTTTGAACGTCTTCAACGAACGAGGAAAACTGCTTGACCCATGGAAATGTATGTAGCTCGTTATACCTACTTTGTAGTTAACATAAGTGGACATTATTGTTTGGCGTGCTTTAATTTTAATATGAATGAATTTTATTTGTTTTGCGAATACAGCGTGGAGAGGAGGACGACTTTCTATTAAATTCTACACAGACTGAATAATGCCAAAAGACTCGGAAATCTGCCTAATCTTGTTACTTTTACAACAAGCGACATAAATCATCGATGAGATAACAAAATCGACGAAATAATTTGTTCCCATGTGATCCATAATTAACGTACGCGTCGTAGTCTATACTTCAATGTTACTTCATGTCATCCTAAATAATGCCCCTTATTCTCAAGATTCTACTTTTACTTTTGTATATAT
>NNCF01126422.1:782155-801924 GCA_002313205.1 Laupala kohalensis | reverse complement strand
GTTTTTTTTAGAATACTATGAATATGTAAAATTTCTAATTTGATCCAGGGTCAAAATCTATTTTCTACTTCTAAAATATAAAAATCCTTCTCAATGTTGAATGTGTGTGTGTTTTCTACTAGGTGGTTGGCGAAGTGTGTTATTTTTCCATAAATTTATGTGTTCTTGTTCCCTTTATTTGAACGTTCGTCCAGACTGTCCAACGTACACAAAGCTTTTTAACATTAAAACAATGAACAACATACAAACGACCTTTAATTTATCATTATTTGATAATGTTGCTAACACTTCACAATTACCAAGTATATTAATTTGTTCATTAAAATAAACCATCCAAAAACCTTACTCTTTGAGTTAAAAACTAACAAGGTGTATTTTTGTGTGATTTTGAAACATTCTGAAAACTATTGTGTCGAATTGCCACTGTATGATGTAACACGAAATTCGGATAAGATAGTTGTGTATGTGAAATGAGATAAAACAGAACAAAATTACTTAATGCGATGAGTGACAAAGTACGCACAAATGTTCTGACTGCAGGAACTTATATAATCTACTTTTTTATAATTTACTTATATTATCTACTTTTATACTTTACTTTTGAGTTGTAATGAGTTGGGTTAATTTTTTGAGGTTTGATCATTTTTGTCAGACCAAAATTTCTAATCCAATAAGTAAACTTATTGTAAAAAAAAAATCAATTTCAAACTTCCTATGACCACGTGGGTGACAATAAATTAAGTTACTCTCCGGAAAGAATCAATTCCGATCAAGGAACCAAGGCCAATTGTATTTAATATTTATAAAACATGTTATTTAATAAATACGTACTGTTATCCATTTAAAAAAATCACAAAAGTATTAATGGCATTTCCTCCTATATGAAAATCCGCTTCTCACCGAAGGAAAACCGGAGAAAAACCCGGGTCTGGACTTCTAAATTTCGTTTCTGTGTCACGTGCCCTGTTTTTCTACAGACCCGTGTCTCCGCAGCTATTCTCCGACTCGACATCGATAAAATCGTAGGATGGCGTTATCGCGCTTTTACGCGTTTGCCTTCTGGACGTTTTAGACGTCTGGGGAGAGCATATGGAGCCAGGGAGGACCAGAATAATGGTTGAGAACGATCTCGAACAAGCCGAGTGGACAGAGAACGCAAGAGACCGGGAAATTGAAATTGAAGAAAAAAAAGAGCACCAGGCTTGACTTTGTGAAAAGACTTCATAATTTAGTTCCAAGCATCTGATCAAATTTTCAAGTGGCTTTTACGCTTATTAGAATATTTTATCGGGTTTTAATCCTCATTTTATCGTCACTTAAAGAACAAAAAATTATAGAAGATGAAATTTGAAGGAAAAATCCTGATTAACTGAATTCATATTATATTCATTTTAATTATATTCACAATGACGTGTCCTTTACGTGAGCCAATAAGGGCGCAGCAAAATTGCAAAGATCTTTAGTGCACAAACTAATGTTAACATATATATCGAATAAAAGACAAATATATTCTATAAAATAATTTCCTTTGGAAGTTTTGCTTTATTCTCTCTCTTTAACCCTTTCTAAATGATTTTAGTGCTTAAATAAATATCGCACAAAAAAGGAAAGTGTTCTCGAAAATATCGTATGATTTTAGTTTTTGTTAAACATTCTTTTCTGCTTTATAATTGTACCTTTACTTAGCTCTTGTTCACATAACGCGAAAATAATAATTGCTAGTTCTTATTACTTAGAGAAGTACATAAACGTTGGGGAAGAAAGTGTTCCTCTTCCTTATGGATCCGTTCTGCCACCTGCAATATGAGATGGAATTCGAATACAACATTGAAAATCTCAATTCAATATGATGTTCCATGGAAATGAAATTTCAGCTCCTTCGAAACGGAAATTGAATCTGGTTGCAAATAACGTGTTTATTGTGTTTGTCTTGTTTCGCAGGAAGGAAAGACGCGATTCCCACGAAATATCAATAACTCGATCATTAATCGATATAAATAAATTTATTTTTCTTCAACATCTTTTCTGAACATTACTTTTTCCCCTGTGCTGTGATCTACTTGTCTTTAGGTGGGGCAGTTTTTTTAATTCCTCTCCGAGTACATTCTGTGTTGGGCTGCGTAAGTCATGAGGAGAAGTATTAGACGTAACGTAAGGGACGTTCATTAATCTAAAACACTACATGTGCGTTGAAAAAGTAACAAACACTTTCATGTCGTGATGTAATACAAAACGTTGGCTGATAGAACAATTAAAACTGATAAAACATCCTCAGGATTCACACGAAAGATAAAACGCACTGACTTAATAATATTTATATTACAATATAAATTAACTTAATAATGTTTATATTACAACCTTTGACGTACATTTTTATTGTCTGTTCTCGGTTCACAAAGTGTGAATCTTACTTTGGGTCATCTTCAGGTGTTACTGTAGAAACATTAATCTTACCTAGAAGACTATGAGATGAATTAATTAAAGGTTCGTAAACAAATATACATCCTATCAAAATGATCTGTAACAGTTTTTACAAAACAGTACATCCTCGTGCTAGACCTCATCTTAAGGAACTTTGCCAATAAACTTGAAGAGGAGGCTAAACCATAACCTCGAAACGTTGTTCTCATCTACAGTGAATATGTGGTTTTAACCATCATGCGATCTAGACCATAAACCAGTGTTGTATCTACGTTATTGATTGTTTTAATGTATCTACACATAAGTAAATAATATAAATATATTATCATAGACAATCAGAAAGTGAGAAGATGTAGTATATAAATATTTTTCTGTATGATTGTTGACGTTAATGACGTAATATTTCTTATTATTTTCCTCGAAGGGTAGGACAATAACAATAATTGATGTCAGCTACATCACTTATTTACAATATTGCGACGTTTCAAGAAGTTAAATTTTTTATTCTTTTTGTTGATTTAATGATTATTGAGTTCCTTTAGGGGAATTCTCTGTACGATACATAGTTCCATAGCGAGAGCATCTGCATTGCATGAGTTAGACCCCGTCTGAACACATTCGTCGCTTCCTAAATACTGTTCTCTCATTGGAGACGTAGCTTTAGAGTTTGGCACCACTGAAGCCGTGAACTCGCATCGACACACGAGGGCAGTATGCACGGGGGCCATGCAGTAGCGGAAGTGGCGTTAACGCTGGGGGGCGACGGACGTTTACGACCAGGAAGACCGTCGTCTGGGGCAACGGCGCAAACGACGGCGTTGACGGGAGGAACGGCGGCGGCGGCGGCGGCCGCAGCGACAGCGACAGTTCAAAGGGCGAAAATTATGAGACCTGCTATTGTTATCACTCGAGTAAATTGTATAATAAATGTAAAAATGTTTATTGTCAAAAATAAATTTATTATGAAAATTGTTTTTGATATTTTATGATAATTATATGAAAATTCAAACTCATAAATTTGTAAGTTTTAATATTGTAATTTAAAATGTAATACATTTTTCGCGTTATATTTCAATACTATTTTATAATTGATGTATTTTGCATTTTATTTAATTATCATTTTACACACACGTTGTAGTATATTATCTAATATTTGTTCGGTCGTCATTCTAATTGAGTTTTTTCTGGGTTTTCCTCAATTGCTTAGGGTTAATACCAATATGATCCCTAGTTTGATACCCCAAAGTAGAGCAAATATGTTGTCGTCCTATTTTAGTGGTAAAATTTATGTATATGTTCATTAATACATATACTTCTTATGTATTTATTGACTANTGATGGTTTGAGCCTAACTACAAAATAAAACAATTATTATTATTATTGTATTAAGTTGAGGACGACTGATATGAGTTTTTACCACAAGTGGATTTTGCGATTAAAAATTAAAAAATAGTTTCAGCCATAAACACTTCAGATAATGACTGGACGTGAACATACAAATGTGTACTTTTAAAAAATAGGACAGTTAAAAATCAACATATGTAGAAGTAGAAAGGGAAAGGAAACAATTGAGCGTTTATTGAGGGAACGCTTACTATTTGGATATGAACGAGGAGAATTTCTCAAAATTTCAAGATTTTGGAAGATTTTTCAAAACATGAAGGGCGATCCGTGGCGTAGTGACTAACGCGCTCGTCTTCTTCCTCTGGACGCCGGTTTAAACCCGGTCCGGTCCAAGTAGAATGCGAGGTGGAGGACGGAGCTGTGTTCACGGCAGGTTTTCTTGGGGTTTTCCCGTTTCCCCTGCCTATCATTCCACCACAACATTCACTCATAATCATTCACCCCCATGTCATTCATAATCAATGCTTCAGGAGAGGTGCGGTAGGAAGGGCATCCGGCACCCTAGTATTCCCCAGCCAAAACCAATTGAAGCATCATATATCCATACCCATTCGCCGACCCCACATGAAGTGGAAAAAGGCTGGGTTAAACAAACAAACATTTTTGAAAACATGAAGAGTAATATGTAATAACATAAATGAACCAATATTTAATTAATTGAAAAAGGAACTACGAAAGATTTGAGAAATATAAAACTGTATGGGAAAAAGACTGAAGTGTTAGAGAACTCCGCGATATACGGTTGTACTTCACAATAAGGTAAAAGACAGCATAGAAGTTCAAAATCAAGAAAAATTCGAAATGATACGATATAAAAGAGAGTGAACTGTCATACATTGTCAGCCGATGGAGACGTGTCATTTAAAATCAAAGAAAACATTGTTTATAGAAATACTGTACACGCTATAATAATAGATTCAATTCAAATTCAATAAATAAATTTAATTTCAAAAAATTCAATTACATTGAACTGCACTTGAAGTAATTCCAGTGTAAATAGAATTAAATTACTAAAACATCTGAAAAATTTACAAAGAAAGATTTACAGATATTTTTATTTTGATGTCACCTTAAAAAAAACATTTTACCCCACAATTTAAATTAAAGTAGTTATAGCTATTAATTGTGGAATATATTTTATCTTACATACACATTTTTATTTTCAAAATAATATTAAACTGATTTATTTGAAATAAAATTTAACTACATTATTAAATATCTCAGTTTAATGTTTTTTTTCTACTTTTCAGAATTGTGTCTCTTAATCACTTCTGACAGTGTGAACTATATTATGAATATATTAGTTAGATTTTAAAGAATGATTCAGACATTAATACGTCACTTATTTATATTTTAAAACCATTACTTATTTCAAATTCTTTGTTTAAGATTGTAATGTGTATGTACACTCTGTAAGAGTTCTTAGTTGAAAATATTTAAAATACACTCAATCATTATTTCTAGTCTTTTTGTAACGCTTTTGTCTTTCTCTTATCGGACAAAAAAATGTATTTAACTGTTTTCGAGTCGAGACACGCGAATCACGAAACAATTGCACTCGGCTGCCATTTAGGGACCGTCCTACAGGAAGTCCCTTTCCATTTCCTGTCTTGAAAAGTATATTCCTAACTTGCAAACATCATCATCAAAAGCTGCCTCTTAACCTGCTCATATTGTTCCTCAGCTGACCCTATCCAGATGTCACAGAGCGTCTCTCTGTACATGGGGAAATGTGTCATTTATCATTCAATAGTCATTGGGTGCGAATGCTGTGCGTTACTTCTACGAAAAACATTCCACAGAACAGTCAAATACCATTACCCGTAGGTGAGCGCCCATCGGAAATATCGCAGACACACATCTTTGCACCCAATACTTGTTTATGTTATTAAGCGTATGTTTTTAGCTTAGCGCGTACCGTATTTTACGGACTATAAGACGCACCTTAATTTTTAAGCAATTTTTAAAAAAAATAACATTTTTACCATTTTATTATTAGATTGCAAAGCCAGACTTTAAAAAATTCTTAGTTTATAAAACCGAACTGACTGATAACACAAATCATTTCAATTCAAGTTCACTGGCATCGTAGACTGCAATGACGCATCATAGACTTGACAATGTTCTGGGTTTGTGATGGCGGGGCGTGAGGGAGACAGTGTTAGCAAGCTTGTGAATCCCCGCAACATGTTCGTCGCATCGGTGCACTGCTGCTGCCAGTTGAATCCAATGTTGCCAGATAGAGTTTACCGCGGCATCGAATATATGGCCATTTTTAGACCGGCGATAATTTTAAGTCAAACACTGGACATTTTTATATTAATTTCGAGTATAAGATGCACCTGAATTTTGGAAGCAATTTTTTGAAGAAAAAAGTGCGTCTTATAGTCCGTAAAATACGGTAACACTGATTGACACTATTTCCGGAGCTCAGATCAAGGACGTTCTCGTGGGATTGATCCTATACTTAACATACTCTCGTGTGTTCTCAGAAGTCCAGAAGAAGTCTAGAAGTTATGTAGTTGTAATTAATCACGCGATTACAACATAAATGACACACCACATAAAACTTTCTTGAGAATACACCATGCAAAGTGTATGGCTTTGATAGGTTATACGGACCCACATATACCCACATTCCCATTGCACATATTTGTGTATTTATAAAGCTCTTTTCATTTGAGAAAGAGGGACTTTACTATCAAAGAGAATAGCAAAGCACAATAAAGGAATACTTATCGTCGACATGAAAGGGAGATCTTCCTGAGTGTGGAGCTTAACGTATCTTTTCCATTCTTCCATTTGCATAAGAGTTGCGTTGCGAGGGAGAACATTAGGCTTCGAATTCTACGCTCACTCAGGCCATGGGAAGAGTAATCCGAGAAACAAACGTTGCGAGGGTTACGGAAAACGTTTGCATAATGAACGGAAGCATCGGCGAACAGTGGCGGATCTAGACCGTAATCAAGGGAGGGGGACAAAGATTTATAAATATTATTACAATTATTATTGTAAATATTATTATAAATGATAGTAAATATTATAGTTATTTAGTATTTTATATAGCACATCAATTCATCAAATAGATAATTAACACTTCATTAAATGTATTAATTGATCAAAATGGCAAATACATATTACAGGATGAAGATACATTTTATCAATTTCAATATCTGTTGAAAGTCCAATGGCGGGGAAGAATATTAAGAAGTTAAGTGGCTAATGAACGACAAATTATTCCCTAAAACAGAAGGCGTCATAGTATAAATGCAGGACGGCGTCACACAAACCAGAAACTACAGGACAATAATTCTACAAGAAACTAGAATTAGAGATATCATAGGAGGTTGCACACAGTTGGCCCAAAATGATAACAAAACTAGACACGACCACAAGGGGAAAATAATTCATCTGGAAATTGCAAAATCACTGAACTGCATTAAGAATCCCATACCACCAGACCATCCATATAAACCTCAACCAGTCCTGCGAGATGATTTGAAATCAAATATTTTGTACTGGGACAGAAGCATTCTCATTGACCTAACAACAATTCACAACAGACATGGTACCATCCTTTGGAAAAGAAAAGAATCAAAAGTGTACCTCATCAATTTTGCTGTCGTAAATTACAACAATCTAGATAAAACAAGGAATGACAATATATTAAAAAACCAACAACAATCCTTTGAACTAAAACAACTCTGGAATGAAATCAATACCAAAATAATAAGTAGACAGCAACGCAGCATCCTTTAGTCCTCAGTCCACATTACCAGAAAGTTCTTGAACCTGAAATAGTTTCTTCCTCCCAGCAGAACTTGATTTAATAATCCACTACTGAGATTTACCAATACAAGTTGAAAGAATTATGGATAATAATAATAATAATAATATAAATTCATAACAAAAGCCTATTTAATTCAATATTTAACGCAAAACGAATTTAAATTGTTATATCGTGGATAAATATGTCACTAGAAGATGTAATTTATTTGTTCCTTAAGTAGTTTTATATTATTTATAACTCGAGAATTAAACTTTTGTGTTATTAGTTCATATTTGAGACAAACGTTTTCTATATTTATTTAATTCCTTTTCACATATATGAAAAACTTAAGAGAATCGCAAATTATGTGAAATTACTTTCGACAATACACATCACTTGTAGGCAATGAGATTTGATTTCTTTACTTCACTGTATAAATATATGAAATTATAGGAATATTTATAAGTAATTTGTGATTCGAATTATACCAATTCCATACGATATCTTGCAATTATATTCAAATTCTGTTAAAAACTATATTTTATCACAGTATTACGCAAACGTTTTTTACAGAAACTCTAATATCTTTTACATTGCCTATGAAGACCTTGCGAGACAACGAATCTCGAGATGTCGTTTAAATATAGAGAATGGTAAAGTTTATTGAAGTCAAGAATATACAGAATATTTTTGTTATAGAAGTCCAAAATGTGTATAATAAAAAAATACAAAATATTTCTTTAATAGCGGTGTAATGAAACATTTTCTCTCGTTACGATTTACCAGGGGTAAGATGTCTTCTATTAGTCTGCCAAATATGGGAGCCGTTTCAAATAGACCTACGATTGATCGAACGAAACTTCCCCTGTCGAAGGGGAAGGAGGAGGAGAGAGGCGTTGCAAACTTAACAGATCCAAAACTTGTCAGAGCTTGGGACTTAGAAAAATAAATGGGCCCTTTTTTGTTATCAGTAGTGTACCATGCAGAAAAATGTGTCGATGAGGGTAACACAGGTTTTGATGCAACCCCTGCGTCATTCCGCCACTACCTTCTTTGGAAGTTATCACTTATAAAAACACCCGTCTTCTATGGGGCCTAACCCATAAACTTTGGCTTCAAAGAGGAACTCTTCCTCGAGTAACAGCATTCAGGCCGATGATGGATCGCACACCTTGCACAAATACTTTTAGGGAAACAGTGCGACCTTTAAGACTCAGTCGATCGCGAGTAAAGGAGCGATCTTCAGCTGTACTCTGAGAGACTTCGCATATCAAAGGAAGTAGGTGAAGGAGAAGTGTGAGGACCGATGAATTTCTAAAGAGAGCGAGTTCTCCGCACAGGGGACGGATGCTATCCTGCAGCGCAAATGTTTGGATAGGTTTAAAGGCAAGGCACACTGAATGGCTGAGCTCGGTGGTAGTGCAAGAACCGTTGCTCGGTTGCATGAAATCAGCTTCTACTAGACATACTTGTATCTCCTGACATAATGTACGTCAAGAATTGTCACAACAATATTTGAAGAAACTTTCGACATTTACTCAAATATATTTTATCTCATGCTAAACTTTTTACAAAATTATATTTTCGATCGTGTTCGTAAACTTTCTTATTTTTAGTTTCAGAATTTTTTCATAAATAAAAATATTGAAGAAAAGAGAACTCTTTACGTAAAAAGACGTAATTGTTTTTCCTGACATTCACGAATGGTTAAAAAATGAAAGGAAATAGTATTGTCCCTGTCTACCCTTCAGTGTACCATTTATTTCGTAATGACGCAAGAACGCACTAAACAAAGGATAAATTTAATTATTATTTAGTCCGACCTGCCTTTTATTTCTTTCATTCTACGCAGTCTATTCATTTCAACAAAACTGTTTCACACGGAATCTGTTAAGTCCGTCAAGAAATGAATGTGGTATGCTTACTTGTTTGTTTGTATTCTCAATTCGGCCAACTTAGGACCACGGTAACGAATGCTAATTAGTCTCAGTTTGTGAGTTTACCCACTATCGACATCGTGAATTTGGGATAGGAGGAACAACGTCTAGACAGAATCCAGACTACGGTTGTTAACCGCAGAGGGTGAACTTTTCATGCACCACAGCTATTTAAACGGAGACAAGAAAATGAAAAGTCCCACCCGGATATCGAACCTGGGATGACTTGGTGACGAGTAATCACGCTGACTCCGTGGCCACGACGGGGCGTTTACTTAATTGCTTATTTACTTCATAAATGATTAGTAATATATGATGTAAAATTCTGTATTTGTCAAATTTAGTTCATTGTTTATAAATCATGGCGTTTTTGTTCCAAAATGATTGAAATATATTTTACAAAAATGGATATATAATTCAAATATTCAATAGGATTTTTAATGTTATGTTTATGTGGGTACAAGGAATTTTTCAGATTTTTAGAGCTGATTTAACCAATTAATCTCTCGACTAATTTTGCTGATCCAAGCTAACTTTGTTCATAAGTAAAAAAGCAGTTAAAACATTTTATTTTATTAGTACGTAAAATTATATTACTAAATTACAAATAATTGTTACTACATCACAGATAAATTATTTAACTAAGTCAAGATTATTTCATATTGTTTGCTAAATTAAAATATTTTTAGACTGTTAAATACGTTTAAATAAATTTAAATTCTTTTTGTGAGTAGGTAAAGATTATTCTGTTTCATTCCTTCCCGTATTTATGACATTGGTAATGGAGTCTTCACCTCTCCCATATTGAGAGATGATTTATTTTTTGACAAAATTTATCACATGAAAACAGGTATTAAAAATTGCTCATTATCTACACCCCTATTTCCTCGTGACCTTAACCGCGCGCATTGAGAGTTGACTAACGGAACCTTTGACCGGATGTGATCGGTGAGCTGTCGAGGGTCGGGTCACTTGATTGCTCATCGGATCTTCGACGCCCATCGCTAACGGAGCAGATCGTGATCTGCACGTGAAGGAGTCTCGAGGAAGACGTCTTCAAAATCGAACGGTGTTCTGTCTGTAACCCTTTCCATTTTTCTTTGGCTTCGTCCATAAATTACGTGATGTACCCTAATTTATTTATTTATTTAATGTCTTTAAGCGAGTTTCGGGTCACGAGACCAGCTCTTCCACCTGATCATTGGACTTGTTAAAGTGAATTGCAAAAGAGAGATGTTGAGTTGCCTGGGAACGTATGGTATCGAACCGACATTTGTCTGGAGTAAGCGAGGGAAACCACAGCAGAAAACCTCACCTAATTCGGCCGAGCAGGGTTTGAACCCATGCTCTTCCGCTCAGCAAGGTCGTGGAAGCGAAGACACTATCATTACACTACAGCTGTCGGTAAAAGAGAACGGGGGTTTGAGATACTGTCACCCCGGGGGTGGGGGTGTTACTATACGCAATGTTTTAAAGAGTGTTTTTAACCTTTTTCCTATTCACTGTAACCAAAATACTGAACTGCTGAGTGAGAGTGGTGAGCAATGAGGAACAAACTATTCATTGAACGTAGCAAAATTAGACCCCATAGTTTACGAAAAGCAACGATAACTATTTCTTAACAGGAGAGGGGGCGTAGGACTAGCATTACGTAACCATGGGTAAAAGGGGGGAACTAAGAAGCATCGTTGTAGCTGTAATACGGGGGTTGTGGGGTGTTGGGTGTTTTACTACATCGATTCAATGTTTTAAGAGAGAAATTTACTTAGAAATCGTCACTTCAGAGATTTGATCCATAAGTGTCGGTACAAAATTTAAATTAATTTGTTCCAATATTAACCCCGCAAGGTCCAAAATTTATAGATAATGGTTTATTATTTCGTTTTAAAAATATTCAGGACATTTAAAAACAGACACAAGGTTACTATTCCTATGTTAAGGTATTAATCAGAGTAAATGGGCTAAAGCACCCCCCCCCAAAAAAAAAAAGATTCAAATGATAATCTAAACCATTCCCCATAATCAGTGATGAATTTTCATAGCCTTACGGCGCAAAATTTTGAATTATTTCATTTTAATTAATAAGAGCTGATATGGAGAAACTTTCGTCGAATTAGGTTTTTTTAGATGCTGAAAAATCTATCAGCTTAACACAGAGAAGAAAAAAACTACCAAACCATAGTTGTAAATAGAAATACAATGATGTTCATATTTTCATACTCTATAGGACATTCACAAAAAAATATTTACTGCGAAAAGTACTGCTCTAACGTAAATGGAAGCCGCATCACATGTCTGAACACAGTGTGACCATTGTCAAAGACAGAGTCAAATGACAATCTAAATTTGTTTTCAAGTTTTAAAACCAGAAATCCTCGTCGGGAAGAAAAAATTAGAACGAATTATTAATTAATTGTCATTCCTTTGGTGAATATTTCCAAGTTTCGTGAATACTTGACAACGTAACTTCAGTGAAAGCGGACATAATACCTTAATTGAGAGATGTACTAAACATCAATGGAGCAGAAGGATAATAAAATAAGCAACAAAAAAAAGAAGAAGAAGAAGAGGAGATCCGCGGAATCTAACGGACGAGCTCACGATGTTTCTGGGTCATATTTAGATTTCAACTTCAAGTATCCCTCATCCATTTACTCTCCTCCATTAATGAAGCAGCCTCCGTGTTTACATTTCCTCATCTTAGGAGGGAAGAGGAACTCGTAACGGTGGAACAGCATCGAAGTCAGATGAACATCCAAACTCGAAAGTTTCAGTAATTTATCGTATTTTTATACTTATAGCTATGAGGAAGATTGTATACATTTTTTATTCCCATGTAATAATAATAAATATATTAAATATAATAATACTAGTAATAATAATACTAATACTAAATAATAATAATAATAATAATAATAATAATTCATCTTTATTTGGAGGCGAAGTTAAAGCAAATACCTTCTCCTACACTTAATCCTACACTTAACCTCATTATGGATACATTTACATGTAAAATAAAAATCGAAAGCATGATTATCGTTCTAAATTGTCGTGGGGATAGTTTAATGCTAATGAGAAGAAAGTAGGTTAATATATTTGCACAGAAAAAAAGTTTATGACTGGTAAGGTTTTGGGATGTATTTCATAATAGAGCAATATCGATATTGAACGCTCTCTACAATTTAATAAAAGGAAGAGAATAATTGAGACATTACTACATTCTATAAGCAGGACAAAATAAAACCATGTTAGATAACTCTTTCATTGAAAATACTTCTCATCAAAATTACTTCAGTTCCCGAGAAAAATTCCGGAATGACACATAGAGGGTAGGGTGAGGTAAATATTCGCCGATTCAGAAATACCAGTGATATTTGAATATGTTTGATACAAGCGATGTCTCAAATAAGACTTTAAATTGATATAGTATATTTTCTTTTACCATGCCTATGAAAAAGAAAAAATATATCTTCTTCTAGTGCTTTATACTTCCAGATTTTCGTAAATATGTTTTTCCAGACCTATACCCCAGCAGGTAGCGCAAAGTTTCTTTGCCTTATGACGAAAAAAAGGGCTGTCACTAAAACAAATTTAAGTATAGTGGGTACAAAAACTAATCTATTTGCATAGTAAAATAGAAAAAAAAGTACTGTTCTCATAAAAAAAACACGTTCCGTGGCTTAGTGATACAATTATTAATACTACATTAGATGAGGGAAAATTTTGAAACTTCGTCGAAGATTCTCAATTACAATTTTAGTAGTTTTAACAATTACGAACATAGAAGTATCTTTTACGTGTAAAACACGAAATATTTACATGGTTTCATTTAATTTAATTGTTAATTAAATGTAATGGGTGTGATAAGGAATTAAATCAGTTAAGATGTGAAAAATATGACTGGTATGTAGATACGTTGCTTACATACTTGTATCTATTAATACATCAAAATATTTGTCGATAATAAATAATCTATCATCGATTTGAAACTATAGAAAAAGAAGAAGAAGAAAGTGAAAAATACAACAAAGAGGAGTAACAGTCTGTACCGCGGAACAAAGTTCCGTTTTCGAACGTTTGTTCCATCGCTGAGTGAATTATTGCTCCATTTCGCGACCAAATATACCAGACATTTCCAAAAGTAATACTTAACACATTTATTGTAAAGATAAATCAAAGTACTCAAGAGCTATGTGATTATATTACATTTCAAACGAAGCTAAGGGTGCTGAAATACTCTGAAAATGTAGTAATTACATCAAATGAACAGACTTTGTTCATTTTCTCAGCTCGTTTTTGAATAATGAAATGGTATTTTAGATTACTATTATATATCTGACAACGATGATTTGGATCTTGGTCCCGCGCGTACGTATACTTCATACTACCCTACATAGGTACGTACAAATCAGTGATTATTGTAAACACGTTTTATGAAACAAATTATTATGTGATAATAGATTTATTCAATGCCAGATAATGTTGTATGTCAAAGAGATCAAAGAGACAATTCATTTATTACAGACAGACGTCGAGAACATTACTTAAGCGCGTAGTCCAGAGACCGCAACAGAATAAACGGGGTTAACCTAACTCATTTGTCGATCCTGAATAGCCCTTGCTAATTGCGTTCCATGATCCCACTCGAACGGTTGAATGTCGATTCTGAATTGTTTCCCTTTGTTCAAGGTGTTCATTGCTGCGAGGTCAAGTCCATTCAATCCCGGAATTACTCGATTAAAGCTTATTACTATGCAAGTGACTATTATTATTGATGATAATATTTGTTATAACAATCAGTACATTTCAGATAACTTTATTCGTGTGTTGATTCTTGATCTTACCTTATTTCTTTCCACGACATTAATACCGAGGATTTATTTTTTGAAGGGACAAAGAAAACCAAACAATTCCTTAAATAGAAACGAATGTTTAAGATTGTATACCAATATCACATTCTTCAACATTTCTTTATGTTAATTAAATAAATAATTAAAGACCTACGACCTTACGACCTTCTATGGACGAATAATATATATGAAGGACTTCGATTTAAGCCGAAACGTTGTAAGTTGTTCACAAACATATATTTATGTGTATGTATATTTTGAGATATACTTTTCGTCCCAATTACACGGGCTGGACTATTGAAGTCCAACACGGGAAATATGGTCCTCGTGAGTTACAAATGACTCCCAATTCTAGAACCGTTAGTTGGGCTGAACTTTCCTGTCCAAATCTCTTATTACAAAGGAAAACAACTAATTAAGTTGACTGGTTGCTGGAAGGAATATTCAAAGCATTCATAATAACAAAAACCATTTAATAATGTTCTATAGAAGAGAACACAGAAAAACATTGCGTCTACAATCTACAAAATATAACATGCTACGAGCATCTTTGCTCGGGTCTCTTCGACAACAACGCAACAGGGTAGAGACCGCGCGGTCGGCAGGCAATAAAGTGCAGCAGTGCCTGGCGCGCCAACTCGATCTCGGGCTGCCATGCGATGTGAAGGCGCTTCACCCGTCCCCACAGTATGGTCTCGCGCTGCTCGTTACTCGTGATCCAAGATCGCCACTAGTCTGACGGTCACAGCTGTCGTTCTCGAAGTGCCACGTACTCGCGACCACTTCGTAATCGGAAATGACTGCTATTACTAGTATTAGTAGTAGAGTTGGGACCACAGTTATCGGGGCCGCTGAATCTTGTACTAACTTTCCCGATGACACTCAAGTCCACGATCAATCCTTAATTATACCAATGGAAGGGGATGCTCTTTAAAGATATATAGAAAATGATATAGAAGTGGCCAACTCTCAATTTCCGACATCACTGAGTTCTGATATCATGTTAGTCAACATTCTGCGTAATGATATTCTGCTATATTTAGTGTAATTAAAATATATTTAGTGTGATGATATTCTGATATAGCTTAAGTCAAAATTCACCTTCAGCGGGTAGAAAGAAACTCCTAGCACGGGCATGGAGTGGGAAGGGGATGAAATTTAAAAATAAGCGAAAACGACCGATATTTGTGTTGAATACATTACTTTCGGGGTTACTGAAATGAATAGTGACATCCCCGATTCTGCAAAGTCCATGATCATCTCCCATTCACCCCATCAACCTTAAAGAAGGAGATGTCATTTAAAAATTTGCGAAAATGAAGAATTCACAGTTTTTGGCATCGCTGAGATGAAGGGTGTCACCCCTGATATCCTTTAAGTTTTAATTCATGGAAATGACACATTTCTTTATCCCCTAAACGGAGTGGAAATGACATGAAAAGAAAAAGTAATTGAAAAGGACCGATTTGCATCAAACAAATAGTTTTCAGGGTTGCTGAGGTGGATAGGTGATGTTACTGTTAAAATAACATGAAGAAACGGTACTCTTGGAGCTGAGTGTGAGAAACGTGGAACGTAAAAATAACGTGAAATAACCTGAATTAGAGTCAAATATCGTCTCCGGGGTTGCAGAGATGAATTATTAAAATCAAAGGGGAGGGTGAGAATGGTGTAACACCTAAAAATTATCTAAAATGATCGACGGGAGTGTCGAATTTATAATATTAGCGGGAGATGTAAGAATTTTACCGGAGTACATTCATATCTACATTCGTAGCCATTGTTTCATTCAGGACTATGACAAGTTAGGGATTAGTACATACAATACTGGAAATATTTAACGTTATCGCGCACATGATCTATTTTTTATTTCATTCTCATAAATAAATAAAAGTAGTTGTCATATTAATTAATTATATTTTAATATACCTGTCAACCCGGATGTTGCACGGGAGTATTTGCTGTTGTATTACCTCTCGTTATAATTCAGTGTACAAAAATAAAACAATGTTTGCATATACAAACAGTGACGATTTCTGAATTAGCTCGTGAGATATAGTGAATAAGAAATAAAGCACATCTTAAAATATGATATTTCAAAATAATCTACTCTGAATGATCCTCTACAACACAGGTGCAAAGTCGTCAAAGGTTGAAATCCCAATCTTGAATAGTTTTTTTCTCTGCGCGGATGAATGTATCGGATAATTAGCCAACCAGGAAAAACACCGAAACTTTTCATCAATTTAAACATGATTTATTTAAAATTCAGCATTTCCTTTTTACATATTCCATTTATGAGCGGTTAAATACAATACCCACTAATATTTATTGTGATATTTTTGATATTTCAAAAACCTTGTGAGATGTAGTTACATTAAGAGTTCAATTCAGAGGCACCAAAACGGATGTATTCTTCATCAATATGGGTCGTTCTTTATTATTTTTACTTGCCACCGTATTGCCACCCCATCTCTTATGGGTGCTAGGAGCATATTATCTGTGGATTAATGGTGAACTCGTAGGGGTTGCCCTTATATCATGGTTCCGAAAACTATAGTTTCCTGTCAAACATTTTTTCTATTATTTTTTACATTCCACCCCCTTCCCACACCGTCCCTCAAAGTGCCAGGTTTGTATTAACTCCACGGTGGTTGTTGTCAAATTGTCAGTCATATGTCTTTCAAGTTTGGTTCAAATTGCTCTAAGTATTCAGGAGTTATGGATACACACATACCCTCATTGAAACTAGCTTACAGATAGATTTTAGACAAATCGTACCATAATCATGTATTGTCATGCAAACTACATATCAGTAAAATTACAGCTCGATTGGAAACGTGGACGTAGCCGAAAAGTAAAATTACGAATTTGAAAAGGGAAGGACAATATAAATACTTATATACACTAATTTTATTTACTTAGGGTAGATTTTCCTAAAACGTACCATAATATATTGCCATGCAAACTACACATACACATACTGTGCTACACAAGCCTCCTAAGACCTCATAATTGATTTGTGCTACCTCAGTTCGGTTCAGAAATCAATCGAACACAAGTTATCATCATTTTAAGTTCATCCAATCGTAGTAAATTCTTATTGTACTTGTTACATTAACTGAAATGTCATTTCTAATTATTAAATTTCAGTGTGAAATATTATGATTCGTTAAAATAATCAGCATTATAAAGTTCATTAGCATCATGCCATGCACATTGCTGTCTGAAAATCACTCATTGATCAAATTCTTGAATAATTTTACATAAATAATAATAATAATAATAAATTTATTGTCAAAAAACAGTACAAACTGCGTATGACCACGTGGAGGACAATAAACTAATTTACTCTCCGGAAGCAAGCAAGAGACCATCCCATCAATTCCGAACAAGGGCCCTAAGGCAGAGGCGGATTCAAAATTTTCAGCAAAAGTTCCTAGATAAGATAAAAATTAGCTGCGAGTTATAATACTAATATAATGTCAATATGTTTGTAATATTACGCAAAAAATTACATGTACAAGTTATTATCGAATTATAGATTATTCTGAATATAGTGTTTAAAAATCATAAGAGTAGAAAAAAACCCACTAAATTCACGATTTATTGTTACAATAAACATGCCCCTAGACAAAGCCTAGAAAACCTGCATAATAAATCCGCCTCCACCCGAAGAAAAAACGGAGAAAAACCCGGGCCAGGATGGGG
Organism: Laupala kohalensis; assembly: GCA_002313205.1. Classification (NCBI taxonomy): domain Eukaryota; kingdom Metazoa; phylum Arthropoda; class Insecta; order Orthoptera; family Trigonidiidae; genus Laupala; species Laupala kohalensis. The sequence goes on along the minus strand of NNCF01126422.1, from coordinate 783,832 downwards.
CTACAGAATTTATGTACACAACCGTGCCAAAGTTGAGTACACATAAAACTAAATTAATATGAGCCATAAGACAACACAATCATGCAAGAAAATAGTTTTGAAATTGTTATAAGTTATTTAAAAAGTACTACAGCAATGTCGTGATAAAGTACAAGACGAATTTAACTTTTATTAAAATCAACAAATTATTTTACAGTGTAGAAGCACTGGTGCAGGAGGTAGTTTTTAACCGCGGATTTGAAGATATTCAATTTCATAATATCCTTTATATTCTTGGGCAGGGAATTATATAGAACGTTTTCCGAATGATAAGGTCCTTTTTGGCAAAGAGAGGTTGACACTCTAGGGCGATGAATATTACTACTATTGCGAGTATTGTGTTCGTGAACGAGATTGTTTCGTATAAAGCAAGGGTGGCACTTCAGTAATTCGGGCTTAACAAACAAGACCGTTTCATAAATACAACTGCAGGGAAGTGTTAAGATATTTAATTTTTTGAATAAAGGTTTACAAGAGTTTCGGGGGTGAGATTTACAAATTATCCGAACTCTTCTGAATTCTGAAAGTTTGAATACTTTGACCAGAATTGCACCAGAAGGTAATGCCGTAACGTAAATGGGAGTAAACCTTTGCAAAATATACGCAACGGGAAATACGAGAACTAACTGCGTTAACTAAGTTTTGGAATGCGTAACACAATTTGCTTAATTGGGAACNTTTGCAAAATATACGCAACGGGAAATACGTGAACTAACTGCGTTAACTAAGTTTTGGAATGCGTAACACAATTTGCTTAATTGGGAATTTAATTGTCAACGTGAGAATTAAGATTGTCAACGTGACAATTCCATTTGAGGTTGTCTGGAATATGGAGATCTAAGAATTTTGTATTCGTAACAGTTTTTAATTGTGTTCCGTTTAAAGAAAGAGAAACCTGGGGTAAAGATTTTGTATTACTATTGAGAAATGACATTGACACTGTTTTGTCAGTGTTTACAATGAGACGATTTGCATGGAACCAAGTCGAAAGGTTAGACAAAACTTTTTGAGCATTGGCGTGCTTACACAGTAAATTAGTGTCATTAGCAAAAAGAACCATTTTGCAATCTGATGTGGATGATGACATGTCGTTCACATACTATAAAAAGAGTATAGGGTCGAGAATTGATCCTTGGGGTACTCCACAAGTATGTGGCTTTCTTTCCGAAAGACAACGCTGAAGTAATTTATTTTTAGTATAGGATGTTTCTACCTGTTGATATCTATCTTTTAAATAAGAGGTTAGACATTGATGTGGAAATCCACGAATGCCTAAAGAATGCAATTTGGAAAGGAGAATTTCGTGATCGATGACATCGAATGCTTTGGATAAGTCAAGAAAAACACCCTGAGGTTTTTCTCCACGGTCTAGAGATGTATTAACATCGTTTAAGAAGGAAAATATGGCGCTTATAGTAGAAAAGGATTTCCTAAAACCGAGTTGATCGTCAGAGAGAATGTTATTTTTTGATAAAAAATCTTTTATTTTTTGATAAAAAATAAAAAAAGACGACGCTTATAGAACAATTTTTCTAGGATTTTTGAGAAAGTGGGTAGTAGAGATATTGGTCGGTAATTTCCAATATTAAGTTTGTTTCCTTTCTTGTGTAAAGGTTTCACTTTAGCTCTCTTAAATAT
>NNCF01126422.1:730722-779791 GCA_002313205.1 Laupala kohalensis | reverse complement strand
CAATTCAAAACTTTTCATAATCTGTCTCTTATACACATCTAGATGTGTATAAGAGACAGGTGTGTGATTCCGCAATACGCAATCAAATGTCATCCCTTTCCGCAAATATGCAAAAATATTTAAAAGAATATGTTGTATGGAAATGTATTATAATCCCAATTATGGAATAACAAACCATTTTAATATTGAGATTTCATTGAAACTACTTTGAATAATTGGTGCTTGAAAATAGAAATACCTCAACCATTGTGAAGTGATCAAAGAAGAAAGCGCGGAAGATAACTGCAGGTTATTTGAATCTCTAATCACGAAATGAAGACACAAATTGCGAAAACGGAAGAAGAAACTAAAGTTGTCGAGTAGATCTTCTTAATAGAGTCTTTTCACGAGCTCTAATGAATGTTTACTTACCCTTTTTCTTGTTTTCGGATTGCTTTAATGATACCTATAAAGCAGTTGCCGTTAGCAATCACAGAGTTTATGAAGGATGATGAACAGGTAGTGCTCTGTCTTCATAGGACCCGTTGGTAGTATTTCAGGGGAATATTTTGGGAAGATCAGTTTAAGTAATGACTTTCCAATCAGTCTATTTGCAACTCGATTAAGATTACATAATGAGTAACAAAAACCAAAATCTGGCGTTTCGGCCAGAAGTTTTTAAATCATTAATTAGACAACGTTACGATAATGAACGTTATCTTCATCAGTGGCGAATTATAGGAGGGGGGAGACTAAGGGGGTTACAGGTTGCGCAACAATAATTTTCAAGCAGAAATGCTACCCAGATCCCTTCCCGGTTAACTTCCCCTTGATTACAGTCAAGATCTAGACTGTCACTGATATTCGTCACGACTAAATACAAGGAGAATGCAAATTAAGGTTTAGTGACGTACTACAAATAATAAAGCATAATTACACACTAAAATTCACTGATCCATCTAACAAACATCAAATTAAAACAAAAAACAAATATTTACAACAGCCATAAAATGTTGTAATCCTTCTAGATAAATATCTAACTCAATTGCATGGAAACACAATATTGTACACAAGAAACAAAACTAAAATAACCATACAGTCTATTCAATAAACGATGAATCATTTATAGGACAAATATAAATAATTTACGAACCATTTGCTTCTCGTATACAATATTGTATATCCGCATGCAACTGAGGTTGATATTTAATTATGCAATTAAGTTATCCTTTAAGATTAAATTTAACAACATTATAAATGTAGTGAACGAATAATGTAATGTTGATTAGAGATATTCTGAACCACAAAAATATTTATTCTGCAAATTATGACCAATATAAATGGGTAGGAAAAATACAATATTGTTTACGAGATTAGATTCATAAATTATAAAAACTACTTTTGTTGGAATTAGTGGGAAAAAAATAAAGTGTTCAGAAATTTTCTTCGGATATTATTTTAGAGTCAGGACAATTTTACACCACGATGTACTGATCTTGACGCAATCGTTATCTTCGATTCGAGTCTTTGAAAAAACACATCCAGGGACAGTGTTTTAAAAGATTTGAATCATATTATTGAAGCGTATTCAGTGATCCTCAAAAAACAGCGGAAGATAATTACTTCGATAATAGCATTCTCTATTTTTGCATTCCATAGGTACTTTTTGCCGTAATCCTTTAGTCTCTCTGAGTCGAACACATTTGCGTGATTACAAACTCATTAGCACGATCGGATTGTGCGCCGAAAAACTGTTCCCTTGGCGATGAGTGATGTTCCGTTGCTTGCGGCGAGGCGGAACAAGAATTAATGGAAAGGTTTATCGAGGATTGTAAATCCCATCAGTCATAGCGTATTTCGTTAATCCTTCATCACAAAGACATAAGTAATATTGTCACAAAATCAAGCACTGTGAATAAATAGATAAAAGCATTATCAATGATATAATTTTTTCTGATTGTCTACTATCTTCTTAATATTCTATTAAATTATCTGTCTTTTTTTATAGACAATCAACAATATATATTATTTCACATAGATCTTCATAAATAAAATGATCTAAATTGATGGAGTTTAAAATTATGTATTTATTTTAAAATCAGTCAACATTTTTATGTCTAAAATGACATCTTCATCAGCGATATAGTTTAAACAAATCCAATTTCAATTCATCTCTTAAAATTTGATAATACAACCACGAAGTCATCACATATTGAAATCATAACGAATGTTCAACTCAACCTCCTTAATCAACGTACATTCGTACATTGGAATCATAACGAGTTGAACCTTCGGTATGATTGCAATATATGACAACTTGGAGGTCGTTTTATCGAATTTTAAGAGATGAATTGAAATTGGACTGATTTTAAAATAAATTCATAATTTTAAAATCCATTAATTGACCTCATTTTATTTATGAAGATGGAAGTGAAGTAACAGATATTGTTGATTTTCTATAAAAAAAAGACATTAATAAGATAAGAGCATTGCATGCGTAAGAGATGTCACGGGTTTTTTTCACAATATTGAAAAAGTTGTAGTACATACTTGTGCTACTAATAATGTTGTAAGTAGAACGAACTTCTATTGCAGACAATTTATTCTTCACTCTTTTAACATGTGCATGTCAATGACACTTGTCGAATATTTAAAACTCTTAAAAACTTTAACATTATACACAATATTAAAAACATAACGTTTCGTCTCATGTGTGGGACTTCATCAAGTGAAAGGCTAAAATAATACTGGCGATGAGAAGGAGTGTCTTACATGGTCAAGGAATAATAAAAACACACAGATTCCCCAAGGGCTTATAATGTAAAATACACACAGAATAAAGATATATAATTTAGAAAATAAGTTTTAACGGTTTAATTTTGTTATGATTTCTCCTCACAGGTTGGGCTTTTCTCTTGAACTATTCAACTATTTTCTCTATCTTTTAGGGACGAATTTCATATCTCACAGGATTTAAACTCCGAGTTGTATTTTTGAAGTCCAAAATTTGCATAGCTTCAGTGTTATAGTCTAATATATTTTACGACCTTACATCGACTCAACACAATATTTATTGTGAACGTTTTACTAATAATATTATTCATAATAAAACATAATATTGGTTTTTGAAAAACTGATCATAAATGCAACACAATTTATTTTTCATAACTAACACTTATTTCCTTATAAAAACACTCTTTTTTAAGGTGTATTCAATATGATCACTGCTACAATACCTCAAGTTATGTAGGGAATTTTCATGTTCTGTGGAAGTGTAAAAACAACAACAAAAGAGTTGATCTACTAGTTTGATTTTACCAATCGCAATATGTTTTTAAAGATAACTTTTGGTACTAATTCCTTTTTCTTCTACTACACGGAACCAATAGTCAAAACTTACTCGTATTGCACATATCATTTTGGGGTTGTAATCTAACATTGAAGCTATGAATAATTTGTTTAATTATTTGTTTTAAAAACTAAAATTGGTTTTGAAATGTAAGAACTTTCATGAAAGACTTCGACAGGAAGAATTAACAATGTCTCCTTGTTCTACATTCGATAACAGTGGTGCACATTCTGCAGTGGACTCAAAAACACTGTTTCGGGTTTTCGTTTTTCAAACTCTTATGTGAATCATTTGCACGGATTGATGTAGTGGTCAAATTATGTAAATTGAAGCAAACCACCGAGATGCTCACATCGAAATTCTCGAAAACAACGGGTCAAGATGTAGAAAGTTACATCGTTTACGCATCTGGCATAGACATCTATCTTCAACAGCATTTCGTTTCCTGGGACTTCCCTGTGCCGTCTTAGGTGATTCCAAACCCATTTGCGCTGTGCTGTTCTCTTTTTTCCCTTGCTCTGCCCTGCTCTCTGGCGGCGGAAGCGGGGATGACTGATGTCCCGTCGAATTGGGAGGAGACGAGATGTAGAGTCCTTAATCAAGAGAGACACGCCACCCTTTTCGACAACTTTTCAAGCACGTAATTTCTCATAACAGCGAAATTTAAGACGCACAAATTCTCATAGTCTCTCAAGCAACTGCTGTTACTCGAATCCCGCCTCTTATTGATGGAGAGGGTAAAAAGAGAGGGAGACACGACACAATAATGTGACAAACTACGGCTGATTGAAACCACTTTGAGAAATTGCGCGAAGAATTTCCGCAAATATGAGAAATTCCGCATTATTTTTCTTTCCTGACGGATCTCTCTTGGTTAAGGTCTCTAATGAGATGGAGGGAGAGAATGGAGAGACTGAGATAGTGATGGATGGTTTTGATGAAGGAGATGTTTACTAGGTGGTTGATTTACCAGGCAAAGTGAAGCGAATTTTGTGAGAGTCATATCTCTGTTTCCTTGGGAGATATATTTACACAACGCTTCAATGTTTATATTAGTTACATTTTAATTATTCGTGCATGTCAATTTCGTTTATATAGTATCTCGTGTTATTCATCCATCACAGAATACTTCTCAGCAATCATTTTCAATTTTGGTATCAATAGGTGAATATAACACTGAATAAAACAAAAATGTAGGTTTGCATGTTCACCTTTGAACTCTGAAGAAAATCTATTGTTTAAAGAAAAATGATTCATTATGTGACGTACACGTTTTTTGTTATACTAAGATCGAGATGCGTATGAATGTGAAATTGGAAAGACTTCTTACTGAAGATGATGAGGGGTAATACTATAAGACTTATTAACTTTACTGCACTCAATATTTTTTACCCAGAAAATCCGAAAAGCTTCATTAAAAGCTTGATTGCGGGTTCGGCAGGGATAAAGAAACATTATTTGAGTAAATTATTGCAAAGAAAATAATAATTTAGTTCATAATAAATAATGACAATATAACATCATACAATCAATCATTTGAATATCAATCGTAGAATTATCTTTTATTTCCTTCATGGATACGAGTTGTCATGAAACGACTCCTTATCCTACCATTATTTTCAAAACTTTATTTCATTTCTTTGGGAGACAGATTTCAACATCAACTCAAATTTCTACAATGTTTAGAAGTAACTTCGACTCGTAGACACTCTCTCAACAATTACGACTAACATAGAGTGTTCATTATTATACCAAATGGCATTGAGAAGGAGATTCTTAGAACATATGAAAGACTAAATATTAGCAAGTAATATCGTAGTAAACATTGGGCAGTCGTCACTACGGCATGCAGCGAAGACAATTAATAGTTAGTTATTAAAAAGTAGTTATAAATAATAATTATCCACTTCGCAGATTGCGGGAAGCGTTCAGGATTAATCATAACAGTCAATAATCAAATGAAAGAAGAGGCGACGTGAATAACTTTGATTTCTTTGTATATTATGTTTCAATTAGAAACGGAAAAAGAATGTCGAGTGGAAATAAATTCATGCAAATCCGCATTTTCAGTTTCGATCGATCGACATGTTTTTGTGCTAAAGACTGAGGTGACTTCCCTCTTTCGGAAGAGAAATTGCAAATAACGATTTGGTAAGAAGAAACATATCAGAAAATTATCGTTTTGCGAAAAAATTACGACATTCAATTCAAAACTTTTCATAATATCGGAACATTTTCGGAAATGTATTCTTTTTTTATACAACTCATACTGACGATCCTCTACAACCCTCAGAAATAAGAAATAATTTTTCTCAAATGCTATTATATTTTGGGAAAGGAACTGAGAAGAATGATGATGGTTTTCTGGAGAATATAAGGTAATGGATTGGCATTTGCCTGTCATATGGGGAGTGAAACAGGGAAGTCCGAAGAACTGGAAGTCCGTATTGAATTCCTCGCACCCCCTCTTCATTTAAAGATCTTCGACATATGCAGTTTCCACGATTTACTGTTTTTCTTTTACTAGAATAATACCACATGTCAACGGTCATTAGTCCAAACGTAACCATGAATTTGCAAGACAGGCAACGAGATGTGTTAAATTGTTTGTACTGTTCTTGGAAATACGAGTATACTCGCTATAGTACGAGGAGGATATTCTAAAAACGTGTTCTTCTAACTTCCTGCATTCTCTCTTCTAATGATATCATAACAAAAAAACAATAAAATCTTCTTTGAAACACTAAGAAGAAAATTGTGGTCAAAACGGGAAAACCCGATCCCGGACAACCGTTCACTCCACATGATCTTAATGAACACAACCAGCATGAATTTAATAAACACTACGCAATTTTAAATTTCGAGAATCTAGTATTAACTTTCATCTCCTACTCTTCCACGAATAGAGCTCTCCTCTTTAGTGATTTGTTTCGCAATACTATCTGCCTGTCACAAACTTTTTGCTCAGATATTTAATCGATTATGGGTTCAGTTACACCAATCAGTCGCATACAAGAAGCACGATCAGATTACATTGTTTCTTCTCTTCTTGTTTTTCAAATAGAACAAAGTTTAATTAAGACAGCGTTTTGAAGACGATCACATAAAATTACACATCTACCTTTCGTTATCCAGAACCAAAAAAATACGATCATTGGTGTGTTCAAATTGTTAGATAAAATACATGAAATTACATATTATATAACAAAAGTAAAAATACAATCAATAAAGCATAATGCTATTTAATTCACGACATTTAATTCATTAAAGCATAATGACATTTAATTCTACTAGGATGCCGCACTATTTATCAGGACCGTACCTAGAAGGAGGGATATGGGGGATCAATCCTCCACCCCGGAATTAAAAAAAAATCATTCTCCTGATATTTGTATGTAAATTGACACACAAACATATGTATAACCTCCCCCCCCACCCACACACAAAATGGGCACGCTCCTCCTATTTATAAATCACCTGGCGGTGGCCAAAATCCCGGCAGAAATGTAAGTAAAATATAGTTGTTTGTCTAAAGAAGGTCGTAAAATATAATTTAAAAATATGATGACAGACGTAAACAGCACTTCTTTGTCTATTCATCTCATTATCCACTATTCCTCTCTACTCTTCAACATTCATCTCCATTGTTTTCTTCCTCACATACTCCTATTAATGAAGTGCCCAAGTGCCCCAGCCGCCAGCACGTCTTTCTACTGTCTGCACTGTAGTTGTAATTTGTGGACAGACACAATTCAGGTCGAGAAAAAGCGCAGAGTTCTTGGGCAAACGAAAGAGCGCAGAAAAGCATATTTTGCAATATCATAGGATTTAATACATTTAAATAAAAATAAATAATCTAATGTTTATCACCATTCTCCCATTTTTCATGTAAGTTAGTAGCTATAACTCGTTGGATGTGTTCTCTATATATTACAACTAATTAATATTCATTATTTTAGTTTAATTGTATATCTATATTCTAGTCTATATTTTATTACTCAAAAATAATGTTTATTTTGAAATATAAAGAAAAAGAGTAAAAGAGTGAAGATTCAGGTACAATCATTAACTCTCTTGAATTATTTGAAATGGTTGAAATTCAATGAAATTTAAGGTAAAATACGTGCGACTTTCGGTTCTCCACTAGAATTTTTAAATAGAGAAGTTTGGCTAAATATAACCAGGATTCGTGTTCAAAGGGGGGAATTCAGAGAATATCCCCCCTTCTGACCTTTCCCCCAAATTTTTACATGTTGTGTTTATTCCCAGCCAAGGAAGGATAATTTCACCTGTCGTAATTATCAATATTAATTGTTAAACTTAAGCATTTATATCAAATAATGTGCAAACATTGTTTCATGTAAAACATGTATATCATCATTATAAGGCAATCCTTTAATACAAGAAAAATAAACAAGAAAACATTATAGTAGGTCAATATACATAGTGTATAAGAATTCAATACAAAGTTACAAAAAAATTGAGGTCCTTATAAATGCTCCTCCCCCCTATTAAACAAGTTCAAATACATGTAGTGTATTTCGTATATCAGAGTTTAATACAAAATTTCAAAACCCATCCGACCCCCCTCCTGAATATAAGAAACTTTTCTCGAACATTTTCAAAGTAGTGTACTGAAATACGAAAAGCCAAGCTTCAATAGTTTCCCCCCTTCCTCTACGTTTCCTTTATTTCTAAAACTGAATAGAACTAAAATTTTGGGAGACAAGTATATCTTCAATAATTTCTTCATCAAAATGCGGAAATTGACTTGTCATCGACCGAACAAGAAGTCAAGGGAAGAGGAGAGGAAAGACCACGTGACCTCGAGAGCACCCGCGTGTGCAATAACGAATGCTTTCCGCCCGCGCAAAAACTTGGCAAAGAAGCTTCCCCACGTCTGTCCATTCCCCATCCCAACGCCTGCTTCGCCGCCGCAGCGAAGTGCTTATTAGCTGCCTGGGCGAGCTGGGGGACCTTTTTACTTCCGCTGCGATCGTTGCGCTGCAACGGCCGTTTTGGGAACCGGTTCACGACCGCGTACTCCAACAGTGAGGAGAAAGTGATGTAGGAACTCGAACAAATTATGGACTAAAATTAGAGGAAGATTTTAAAGTTGTATGTATTCTTAGATGAAAATTAACCATCACATTCTTAATGACCTCACAGTCAATATGTATCCTGCAATAGTATATAATATGATACATGAAGACCCTGATTACGTGTATTTATTGCTCAAGAAAACAATATAGCACGATGGGTTCGGCTAATTCACACACTCCCCGGTTTTGAACAGTCGTTTCCTAAAGCGATTACTCGTACAATTCATATTACTCGTATATAAATAACATGTAACCAGGTACAGGGTAGTTTTCTTTCATTTTTTTCTCATTATTTCCGTAATTAACTTCGTTGTTACCGGGGTATTGAATGTATTAAGAAATAAATAAACAAGGAAAAAATATTTTAAAAACAAAAATACCGGTAATTATATATTATCTTTCAAGGATTCATTATCTTATTTGAACATTTCAGTGGTTCTGTACAAATGGACTTTAAAGTTACATGAAAAAGTTATTGATGGATGCAATAAGAAATGCAACAGACAATTTAAAATTTTACACAAAGATATTCTTTCCAATAAAATTTGAAACTTGATAAGCCAAGCGCGTTTGTAAGTTTTTAAAAGTCTAGGTATAGCTAAACAAATTGAAACCGTAAATTAAATTGTGCATAATGTGTATTACTTTATATGTAGGTAAATAATGTCCATACAAGGACGCGTTCGCTGAATTGTGGTGTCTTATCACCAGTATTATATGATATCCCACACTAGAAAATGCTAAAATACCGTCAGAGTAGATTTCAGAAGAAGATTTTGTTTCCATGATTTTCCGTTACAAAATTATACAATCATCTCTCTATTAACATTTTATGAGAATGTTTGTATTATTCGTTTGCATTAGTAGATAGAAAAAATTGTGTAATTGTCTGTACTTTAATATTTTATTGAATCCAATACCTCTCTGGCTATGAAGCACGGTAATATTAGAACACAGACGTAGATTAACATTTTAATGCAGTTGGTGTTAATTCACTTAACCACATGTTGTAATGAATAAATCAACAATAATATTTCACTTGCAAATCTAAATCAACAATATTAATCATTACACACTCAAACATTTCACAAAATCTTTGCGAAAGGTTATATATTTAATATTTTTGTATGCACTTTAAAAAATTGGTTTCCTGAATAATTGAGACATATGTTTTTAGCTCAAAACAATTGTGAAATTGTTAATATTACTATTTTGCAATTAGGTTTATCATCCTTGGCAGAGTCGGATTAAAGATAGTGGGAAATTGCATGACTTCATGCGCGTCACGCTCACGACTGAACTGAGGCAACCCCTGAACTATGTTTTGTTGAACCATTTTTTATTTACGAAACCATGTTTGATAACAGCTATGCTGAAAAATTACTATTTGTACTACAACTACTTTATACCTCAGTACATGAAAAGAAATATTATATTATACCCCATCCTGCTCCTGGTTTTTCTCCGGTTTTCCTTCGGGTAGAGGGGGATTTTTTTAATAGATTTATTGCAATAATTATTCGCGAATTTAGTGTTATTTAATAATTACGAATTATCAACAATGCTTTCCGAATGATTTATAGTTTGATAATAATACGTACTTGTGAAATGACTTCTGTTTTATTAAATACAACATTTATTGGAACTATGTTAATACTATAACACGTGTCGAACTATTTTTATTGTTAACAGTATGTTGAACTGTTAAATCCGCCTCAGCCTTAGGGCTCTTGATCGAAATTGATGGGATGGTCCCTGCCTTGCTTCCGGAGAGTAAATTAGTTTATTATCCTCCACGTGGTCAAACGCTGTTTGTAACTGCTTTTTTGACAATAAAATGTATTTAAATTTATTCACGTAAATAAATAAATTACCGCTTACGACCTTATTTGGACGACATGGTTTGCAGCAACATAACATTTCGGCTTGTGATAGGAGTCCGGTGTAAACAAATTTTAACAAGAAACATAATTGAAACAATTAAAATTATTTCAATTTGTTTACACCTGACAATGACTCAAAATGTGTTTCAGTAAAAGTCCATAAAAATGTATTGATAGTCCAAAAGAGGTCGAAGTGATTACTTATTTATATTGATTACATAATGGACAAAAATAGTAAAATTATATTGTCAAATAACTTAACTTAATGGGTTGACAGCAGTGGTAGGGTTGTTTCGTCATGACTGAACTTATGAATTGCCATTTTTGTTTTTGAGCTACACTAGGAAGGTTGTAGAGATGTTGTGGTTTGTATTTAGAGGTTATGGCTGGTGGTAATTAATGATGGTGTGGTTCCATATCATACAGGTATGTTGTTTTGTATTATAATAAGACTTTTTAGGTATGTTTTTGTAACATTTATTTCGTAGTTAGATAGTGAGTAATCATATGATATATTGTTTGTGTTAATATGGTGTGTCAAAGTTGTACTGGAAATAATGCAAATTGTGTATGTTCTTTGTAACCCTGATTACCGAGACGTTGGCGTTGTAAAAAGAATCTTTTATTGATGACCAATCCTGGAATATATCTTTTCGTTATATAGTATGAAGTGGTCAAGAATAACATCATAACAAAATTAACAAAGTTTACAAGTGGAGTGGGAGGGGGTGCGCAAAATCATGCACAGTACTCCAAGACGCCTAAGATCGGATCTGATTAGATTTCTAGCCCGTTTCGAATTATCGGTGTGGGTATCGGTAAACGTAATTTTTTTTAAAAAAAGCTTCAGCATAAGTGAAATCAACATTAAGTTAAGGATAATGGAACCATTACATGTTTCTTATCAGTAGAGGTCAGTGTTTTGACTGTCCTTAAAGTTTGTGTAATTAATCGTATTGGCAAAGACAATAAATAGTAATTTGTACTAAACAAGATATGATAACATTGTTGTAGTACCTGAACCTTGAAGTTTGAGCACGCACATATAGAAAAACGGAAAGAAACAAAACTGAATTTTCCTGAAAGAGAAATCTCTAAACATCATGATACACACGTTATTCATGATAGAAGAAATATGTACAATAAAGTTTATTGTTTAATAATTTGTTTAAGAAATTATAATATAAATAGTAAAATAAATTTATAATCGAATTCGTCATGAATAACTGTAACACAACAAAATAAGAACTCGTCTTGAAAAGTAAGGCTTCAATTTGCCGTTTGTGACACAGAGTGAATAAATTTCATGAAATAAACAACGACAAATGTTTTGGAGTTTTTGTAGACAAGTCGTGTAGCATCAAGACATTACCGCAATTTATATTAATACAAAACATTGTTTCATTAGATATGTTTGCTAATTACTTCCATTTTACTTGAAATGACACATAATTTATTCATAAGTCCTAGCTCTCACTGATCGTTAGAACACCTTGCATATATTATGAATAAAAATTAAATGATGTTCATTAGTAAGCAATTCAAGCAATTCACTTGAGAACGGCTGAACCGATTTGGCAAAATATTTTAGAAAAAATGTTCGTAATTGTCGGAACAAGGTCAGGTAAAGGAAAATTGGAAAAGTTGCCCGGAAAAATCAGGAAAAACTGAAAGTGCTTTTTTCCATGGATTTTTGTATGAACTCAAGACTCACAATTCGAACGATGGTTGTGCGTAATTCTTTTTTATTTTGTTCGGTTTGGTCCTGGAGAAATTAAAAAAACAAATTAGGGAGAACTACAAAAGAAAGTCGGAAAGTTCGGACAAACTGCAAAAATCATGACAAACGAAATGCTGACATCACAGCAAACCAATCGAAATAAAGCATTTCTTTGTTTTGATTGTTTACTTGATAACCGATCTTGCAATCGAAATCGAAATGTAAATAAACACCTCCGGATTCATTGTGATTTCAAATTTAATGGGTGAAAATAAATCATTTGGTTGACATGAAATCCGGACTTAATTCAAGTGTGACTTTAAATTTTGGAACAAAACAGCGTGGTTCCAATTCGATCACATTCCAGGCACATCACACATTTCCAGCATTTGCGCGGTGTACCGCCGATAGAATTCTTCTCGCATGTAAAATTTCCCATTGGCGAACTTCTGAATGTGTTCCTCAAATTGAATATACATGGCCACAGTCGTTTCATAGATACAAAGTTCACTCAGAAATACGTTTTTTTTAATTTTTACTTCGTTTACTCATTTAAAAAAGCTTTTCACAAATTCACAAAACGATCACAAACAAATTTAGTGAAATTTGGACAAGACAACGTTTGTCGGGTCAGTTAGGTGGCAATATTTTCTACAATATCAATGGTAAGGGCATATGTTTGTGTTATCCAATATTATTTTAGTTCATGAGCTCTCGATATATCAATATAAAAAATTATGGTACAGAAACAAAAATATATTTTAGAGATTCTTTATGAATATTAGAAATTTGAATTGTGACTGGTATTCGGTACTAATCCTACTTCTGATTGTTTTTCAGTATTTTACAGAACTCAAAATGAAAAAAAGGAGGGATTGAGGAAATAACTTTTAAGTTGTAATCCGATCCCATGCCCCAAAAAGTAACTGTTACAATGTTATGGATATAACACTAAAAACAAAAAATTTTAATTATATCAAACTACGTCCCAGAAAATTTCTTCCTGAAGTTTTGCCTTAACATCTGTGTGTTGGACATGAACATTTGTAATCCTGCTTCGTGTTTACTCCCGGGTAAATTAAAGAAAGAAAAGTAACCTTATATACTCATTATACGATATAACAATATTGGAACAAAATTTAGTAAACCAATTGAAGTATAAAGGTGTTTGTGTTCACATACGAATTTTTAACACGGTCATTTCTGACATAATGAATTACGGAAGGGAATTATCTGTGAATTATAATGACGAATGTGTAATTTAATGGTAAAGGAACTGAATATTCTTCAAGTTTTTCACTGTAAAATTAGCAATTATTTGTTCGAGGTTGAATGTCGCGAATTTGAGAAATTGACATCGATTTCTCGATTTTTATAAACACTGTAAATCGTGAAATGTGTCCCAACTCTTGTAAAATGGTGAATTTGATTGATTTTGTGGCTCATTCTCTTCTTCAACTTTTGTTTTCTTATCACGGTTACGCTAGAATTTGTGCATCTTGTTCAAAATTGCAAATACGTTCTTAAAATATCTTGTACATTACAATTTTAAAATTTAAAAAGAAGGTTATTTATCTGGAAAATAATGTTCCCACTATAGCAATTCTATTCAATATAGTTCTTCGCGAGCAAAAAATCCGAACAAGTGTAAAAAATTATACGACAAGATCACAAAACATTTATTTCCGTGTTTCCAGGAAAAAAAAACACCCCTCGCATATCACAAAGCAAACTGGTGGAAGCGTACGGTATTCCCGGGTGGCAGTGTGACATTTGCATAAGAGAATCACCTTCGCTTCCGTTTGGCTTTGGTCCAGAGGCGGGTCGCACTTGTTCTGCCGGTTTGCGCCGGACGCTGTCACGACGCCCAAGGCCATCTGGAGGATGGTTCCTCTTCCTGCATAGCGGTACGACCATCGGAAGGTGTTCGTTGGCGGATTTTTGGTTCTTCTTCATGAACGGCGAGGGGGGGGGGAGACCTTTCGCGAAATTCTCGTCAAGATTAACATCTTGACGAGAAAGATCTTTAAAGTTGTTGCACTTTAGTTCCCGGTATATTTATGAGTGGACGTCTATCCCGCTTTAAAGTGTTCCCAATGAATTATCTTACAAAAAAATCCTGGAGCGGTTTCCTTTTTAATTTAACAGAGAATACTATTTAATTAGAATAGGAGTAGTTCAAAATTAAATACGTACGAAATACGTATGAGTTATTAAAAAGTTTGCTATAGTGCTGAAATGCGACCAATTAAGCGGACACTGTATTTTATAATAGACACATTCGATGTTACGTTGGGTAATTAAAAAAATAATTCATAATTTACTGTTTTTTTTCAGGCAAGAAATGATATACTAAGGTATAACTTTAAAAGCACAAACCATAAAAAATATATTTTATTTGAAAAATCCATTAGTTTTCAAGTATGTGGAAAGAAATCTATTTTTGTTAATTTATTGTTATATTTTATTAATTTACCAAAATATGAAAACAAACTATCAGAACATATCGGCATAGAAACCCCAAGGAAAGTGATTCTGCTGGAAGAAATTCATGAAGATGTAAAAAGATGAAAATTGTAAACGAGGTGCAACAAGTGAATTAACTGTTCATTTATTACATCGAATAACTCTCCATTTACCTGCACAAAATCTCTAGTCTTGAAACTGACCAGAGAACAAATAAATATTCATTAATATCTTTAATTATTCTTTGTGCTTAAAAGTGAGGGGAATGAATTTCAGAACTACGACAGAAGAAAATTCATATGGAATATATTCCAATGTATACCATTAATTTAAAAAATACTTTTGCATTCAGTATCACAAAAAAATTAAACAAAGACTGGCAGTCAATATTTACGAGAACCCAGCACAGAAGATGCTCGAATGGACCTTATGCCTCTATAATGACAGAGAAACAAAATCTTTTATTAAAAGAAAGTAGGTGAATTAATGAGTTAAGGGCATCAGAATAGTCATTAATTCATCGACTTTGTTCAATATTGGGGTCAATAACGACTAATTTAAAAAAACTCATCTATTGTTTGTAAAGAGTGGAAGTTTGAAAGTAGTGCGTGACTGCAGCGCACGTACTGAGGATGTCAAGATGAAATTGTATTTGCAATGCTCTCGTGATTTCCCATGAGCTTAACTACCATATTGTCTATTAGAAATTAAAATAGTGTTTAAATCATAACAACGAGAGAATACTCTAAATGAAAATAGGAATGAAACCAGTATCAAGAAAATTTTGTTGTGTAAAGTATTTTTTGTTTACACTGTTCCGTCATTCCGCACATGTCAAAACTCCCATGAAATATTCAGAAGAAAAATTAACCGCTTAGGATATTCGAATTCTACAATATAATTTGTTAAATATTAACAAATCAACTTTTAAAATATCTCATTATTCATAGAAACTTTTCTATTTCACTTTATATCAGATTTAATACTCCCATTTAATATTTATTAAAAGAGCTGTAATTCAAGTTTAATATTTATTAAAAGAGATGTAATCCAAGTTGAACCCAGCCTTTGCCGGTCACAAGTCCGGATGTGAAATGGGGAGGATGCATCAGAGGATGAGATTGAACAATTCAATTTCGACCTCAAAGATGCACTGCGACAAGTACCCAAGATAGATAGATATATACATCATGGGAGACTTCAACGCAAAAGTCGGTTGCCAAGAAGAACAGGACATAGTTGGCAAGTTTGGTCTGGGTGATAGAAATGATGCGGGTGACCGATTGGTACAGTTATGCCAGGAAAATAGACTCAAAATCGCGAATATATGGTTCATGCAACACAAGCACCGCCTCTATACTTGGACATCCCCGAGCGGTTTACATCGTAACCAGATACATTACGTCNGGACATCCCCGAGCGGTTTACATCGTAACCAGATAGATTACGTCCTGTGCAGTGAACGGTGGAGTAGTTCTGTGATTGCGGTCAAAACGTATCCTGGTGCAGAATGCGGCTCTGATCACGAACTGCTAGTAGCCAAAATTAAAGTTAAGCTCCGTAACATCAAAAAGATCGCGCGCCAAGGAAGTTCGACGTCTCAAAGATGCCCCTTTCATATGCAGTTGAAGTGAAAAACAAGTTAGAGTTGCTTGACACGTTAGAGAAGATGCCAGATGAATTGTGGGAAGAATTTCAATCAATTATCCGTGAAACGGCGGTGAAGAACATTCCACACAAGAAGCGAGAGAATAAATGCAGATGGTCAACAGATAACACCATCAATCTTGCGGAGCAAAGAAGAGCGGCCAAAGTGGCGAGAAAACGGGAGGAAATGATAAGACTGAATTCAGAATTTCAGAGAGCAGCGAGACAAGACAAAGACGCATATTGGAATCGTCAATGCGAGCTACTGGAAGAAGAGTTCATGAGAGGTAATATCAGAAGTGCATTTGCGCGGGTGAAAAAGACTCGAACGCCCTTCTCAGCGCGCAAAAGTACCATCAAGGACAAGGAAGGCAAAGAGCTGCAAGACCAAGATAGTATGAAGAGCAGATGGCGAGAATATACAGAAGACTTGTATGCTTGCAATAACAAACCGTCGATAACACAAAGAAAGGAGGCTGCAATGGTGGATCTAGAAACATCCATCCTCCTCCCAGAGGAAATTGCATGGGCGGTAAACCAATTACCGAACTATAAAGCCCCAGGCATCGACAACATACCAGCCGAAATGCTAAGGCCCATACCAACAGCAGCCCTCACAGTACTGTCAGAAAATATGGGACATTACTGTGTGGCCAAAGAAATGGAAGTGATCAGTATTTATCGCTTTACCAAAATCAGGGGATTCAAAAGACTGTGCGAATATCGCACGATCGCCCCCAAGAACATTCCCCATGTGAGAAAAGTTCTTCTCAAGATCATACAACAACGCCTCTACCCAATCATCGAAAGGGAGCTTCCTGATGTCCAAGCTGGCTTCAGACGCGGTCGTGATACTCGTGATCATATTGTGAATCTTCAATGGATCTTGGAAAAATCTCGACAATACCAGAAGAACATTTACATGTGCTTCATTGACTATAAAAAAGCGTTTGACTGTGTTGATCATGACAAGTTGTGGCAAGCCATGCAAGAATTCGGGGTGCCGGATCACCTGATCAGGTTGATGAGGTCACTTTACGATAACCAAGAAGCCACAGTCCGAATACCATATGGAGACACCGATTGGTTCAAAGTCGGCAAAGGCATGAGGCAAGGTTGCATTTTGTCCCCCTTCCTGTTCAATCTATACGCCGAAGTTATCATGAGAAAATTAGATCTTGACGACTCAGAAATTGGAGTATAGATCGGTGGCCGGAACATCAATAACCTTCGATACGCCGACAATACAACGCTACTCTCAGAAACCGAAGAAAGCCTGTGGCATCTGATCAAACGGATCAAAGATGAAAGCGCAAAATTTGGCCTCCTCCTGAACATCAAGAAGACCAAGATCATGACAACGGTGGAAAATGGCAACAAGATAAAAATCGACAATGAAGAGATTAAGTGTGTGCAAGAGTTCACCTTCCTTGGATCCCATATCGATCGGAATGGAGACTGCAGCCTCGAAATCAAGCGTCGAATAATCTTGGGTAGGAGTGCGATGTTGAACATGTACAAAATATGGAAAAGTAAACACATTAACCTATCGACCAAATGCAGACTGATTCGTGCCATCGTTTTCCTCATAACCGTGTACGGCTGCGAAAGTTGGACCTTAAGAAAAGTAGATAGAAGAAAAATCTACTCCTTCGAGTTGTGGTGCTGGCGACGGCTGCTCCGCATTCCATGGACAGCAAGGATGACGAACAAAGAAGTATTGGAACGCATAAGACCGGACATGTCGCAGAAAAGAAAGATCACCAAACTCAGACTCACGTATTTCGGCCACGTGATGCGATCAACTTCTTTAGAGAAAGACCTAACGCTGGGAACGGTCAGCGGCGAGAGACGACCAGGCCGTCAGAGGATGCGTTGGATCGATACCATCAAAGTTGATGTGGGAATGAACGTAAAACAATTGACAGATGCGGTGCAAGATCGGAGAGCATGGACAGAGATAGCCCATAGAATCGCCGAGAGTCGGATACGACTGAATGGTTAACATCATCATCATCACCATCAATCCAAGTTGAATTTAATAATAAGTATTTGTGAACATTAAATTCTCTGTAATTTTCATCTCACCATTCTCACTGTAATTTTAATGATACCGGATCAAAATGGAAACAATTATCTTAAACCATGGATACTATTTCTCATTATTTATTATTGTAATATTTTTCTAAGGTACTCAATCTTCTCTCCTTTTTCTATATTCTCTCTGCAGTCCCCTATCCTCCCAGATATTTCTCCATTTTCCCCTTGCGTCTAGGGTCGAGTCGAGTCGCGGTGGCCATGCCAAGTTTTGAATAGTTTTAGGTAATAATATTTTTTTTAATTTATCGTTGTACTCAATATAGTTCTTTGATTTATAAAACTAATAGTAGTATTGGAAACCGATTAAAATGTTAGATATCCTTTATGTTTCACATCTCCGAAATTTAGTAGGCCCAAAGATTCCACTTTTACAGAGTCACGTCCGTGTGGCCATGCGCAGTTCCAATAGTGTCTCGACATTAAATATTTTTTAAATTTATATCTGCACTCAATGTATTTTTTTATTTTTAAAATTTGCATCAGAAACTGATCAGTAATGTTATTTAACCTCTTTGTTCCATATTGACGGTATTAGTTAATTCGAGGACTCCATTTGTTTAACTACGCTTTACCGGTTTATTAAAATATCTTAGGAAGAATATTAAAATATCTTGATATTTGTAATACAAGTACTATAAGTATGCGTCTAAATTGGAAAAAAAAAATTGTTTCCGGAGTGTAAGTCCGTATGAGTGTATTCGCACTTGTGCGCATTGTGAGCGTGACGCAGTATTTATAGTTTTTAAACCGCTTTAGCTCGCAAATGATGTTTCAAAGGAAAAAAAACATGTGAGAACATTTTTTCTACGCAATTTTATAATTAAAACATTTATAATAACATTTTTAGGATACAACGTATCGCTGAAGAGATATTTTCGAAAAATAATTTTTCGTTGTCTTCGACCTTGAATAAAATTTTTAGCACATGTGGGATCGATGGGGTCATTTAATACTTCACTTGAAATGATGACATTTCATCTCTATGAGAATTTTTGCTTTGTGCATTGCCTATTTTTCCTAGACTATTTACGTTATAAAATCAACAATTAAAATATTGTGCCTCCCTTGTCTGAAATTAAATTAATATCATCCATTCAATTTGGATGTTTGCTTTGCAGAAGTGCTCATAAAGCCTTTCAGTGTGCACTCCGTTAAAATTTCGAAATACTCTTCCATGAAACAAGACGCGTCCGATATTGCAGAGTCAAACAGTCATGAATTTATGCAGCAGATGCTCTCAAGAGACTTTGTAGGAACGATTCATTTGAATATTTCAAGGCTCGTGGAGGAAATAAATATCGATATCGAAAAATAATATGGCATATATCTGATTCAAGGAAAGTTCTTGAACTAGGACAGTTACGTCTCTGAATACCTTGTGGTTCGTAGGTTGAATAAAATAAATTTATTTACATCTTATTCATTGATATTCAAGGAAGGACAACGTTCGATTAACAAGACGTTTTGGTCAAGAATAACCAACGAGTTGACATAATAAATCGTCTCAATGAATATTTCAATCTGGAAACTCGTGTTGATCCAAGGAAGTGGAAAAGGCTTTTAATCAAATTGTTAAGTAAATTCGTTTCTTCGTAATTTGTGGTGCGGGTAAGTTTTCGGACCAATAAAAATAAGAGTATAATCAGTGCTGTCATGGAACTTGTTTTATAGAATATATATATATATATATATATATATATANATAAGAGACAGTTGTTGGAGTGTACGGGAAATTCAGTGTTCCAGCACTGCTAAATTCGCAATGACACCACTGAAAACAATCCAAAATTTGATGCTGTTTCTTTGATTTTAACTTTATTTCCTTGTTTAATTGTAAATACTGTCATTTTGTCAATTATATATGAAAATTTAAAAAGAATTAATCATGTTTAAGTTTCGTTTTAATAACAATTTATAGGTAGTTATTTACTCATCAAAGTTTAAATATCACATCTGGTTCACAAATATTCCGTAACTCCTGTTAAAGGCTGTAGCTTCATTGTGTTCAACTTTAAGGATTTAAAGATGGAAACTGGGCCAGACTTGCAACGCTCCGAGACTACCAAAGTCAGTCGTATGCTGACCGAACCGTAAACTACACAAAAACATTGCACCCACAATTGGGAAAATTATTCCTACTAAATTGTAATTACAAAGAAATACAAGTAATGATAAATTTTGTGATAACTTTCGGTCAGGTTAAAATGGAGACGATCCGGGAGTGCACCTGATCGAAAGATATCACATTCCCTATATAATATAAGTTAAACATTAGGCGATTCTGTTGTGTAAAATTGTTTTAAAATGGGGAGTAGAACTTGAATGCATTGCGCGCGTGTCGCACTATATTATACAAATGAAATATTGATTCTTTTTCCTCCGTGAAACGAATATCTATTCAAGGATGAAACAAACAAATTTTTCTTTTCACAAAAATTTACAGAGGAGGTAAGTCATAGCCGACTATAATTTGCTTCGGGTCAGTCGAGGACATAAATTTACACGTTGGTAATTCGCATTATCCACTACAGAACATCGTACGTTTACTGAACATCGTGTTTTGGGGATGTCACTATGGCGAGAATTATTATGAAGTGCCTAAATTTAGCGCAAGATAGTTGTAGTGTCATCCCTATTCTTGGTAAGACACAAGAATCAAACTCGCTCGCAACGTGGTCCTCCTCAAATTGTGAACACGATTTTCTTGCCATTAATTCTCGATACGGAAAGGAAATATGAAACTCCACGTCCGTTTTAAATGATACCTGACGTACAAAAACATAATCATATACTGTAAACATCAATAAATAATAATGAAATACAATTCAATCATATTCCTAATATTCTTCATCACACTTGGCGACTGTAACGATGAATTATAGAATTCCATGTGTGTGTAGCACACAAAATTATTATTATGGTACTAGGGAGAAAATAAGGAAATGGAGATTAATGTGAAATATTTTAAACTACCAAAGATAAGTAACAAAAATTTATTTTGTATATCTCCACCATCCGCAGTCATTGAAAGATACATCATTACATCACATTTCGATAGCAATAAAAAAGCAGTAAATCAACATTTTTGTAGTACGCTGTCCTACACGCATAAATATTTGGCTAACTCTCTTTTCTCCCGATTTAATTGACATTTATTGTCAACAAAATTTTTTTATAATTTTTAACCACGTTTTTGTAAAATAAAAGTTCGCGTATGCTCATCCTGGACATCTAAACCACCTCCTTGCCAAATTTCATCGCGATTCGTCCTGTGGTTTAGTCGCAATCAAGTTACAATCAGATAGACATATTTTCACGTTATTTACATATTAGTATGGATATAGATGAATTGAGTTAGTGTACTCACGTGAGCGTCCGATGCATCCTGCTTCATCCTCTCCTCCCGGGCAATCTCTCTCCCCGTCGCAAAGCGCCGCTCTGGACACGCAGCGTGACATCTCCCGCCCTCGGGCAGGGCATCGGAAAGCAAGCGCCGGGCATCGAACGGGACCTCCGGTATTCGAGCTCAGGCGACAGCGCTCGTCCGATCCATCGGAGCAATCACGTCGACCGTCGCACACGAAGTACCAGCTGATGCATGAGCCACTCGACACACACTGGAATCAAACAAAGACAATTTTCACTCTAAATACAGCAGTTCTTCTTTATAACGATTCTTCCCATAACGATTATCTCTCTACAATGATGAAATAACGAGGGTTGTTTGGTTTGCCATAACAGTTCTTTCTCTATATCGATGTTGCTCTCTTTTTATGACGAAGGAATTTCAGTCGTTCAAATCGCTTTAGTTCGAGCTGAAGTCTCTGGCGGATACAGAACGAAGTCAGGCCAGCGCTATAGTATAAATATAAAGGGGTGTAATAGTGGGAAAATGTGTAGATACAGCAGAGAAATATTAAAACTTTTTTTTTAAATTAATGGAAGTAAATGACTGAAATATTTTATGTAACAAATATTTGTTTCGTGAGTTTATGGTATTACATTATTTTCAAACGTATTGCATCAAATTCTGGTTTCTTTTTATACGATATCATATAATGTTATGAAATTTCTTCGGTTCGTGTAACTTACATAAATCTAGATTAAAAGCAATCGACGCTCCCTACAAACAATAGTAACCCTGAGTTTCCCACAAAAAGTAATAGCATTGTTTCTACAAAACGATTACGACTTTTCAGCTTCCTCCTTTGTGAAGGAGTGCTGCCAGAGGTGGTTGATGTTAAGTTTGCACGGTTGTACAATTCCTTAATATTTTAATTCTTTCTCTTCAATTTGCTTTTCTTTTTCCTTATTTTCTTACGTCAATATTTCACAAAATATTTTTTTAAAAACGTTATTTCAAGTTCTGTCCTGTGATCTGAAAAACAGTACTATCAATTTTAATAAATTTGCAACGTTTTAAGATAGAAAACCTGCCTAATTAAAAAGCATAAACTATCATAATTTATTGTAAAATCTAAGTACTTTGTTTCTATCACTAAGTACTTGGTACGACTTTCGTGGCGAAGTATCGGGCGATTATTTTCGAGGAATTAGTCTTAATAAGGAGCACTAATATGGTATCCATATTCTATTTAATCATGTATATGTAAAGCTTTTACTCCAACATAGTGAATATCATTAGGCTGCATTATAGAGTAATGGACAGGCTTGTATGTGAATTTCTCCATAACACCAACCACAACATTATTTATTTTATGTTATTTATTGATGTATTTTTTGGAGCGAGCTCAGGTCATGAGACTAACTCACCCCCAATTCCATACATTACAAAAATACACAACGTCGCAATCAGATTGCATGATTTTTTCTTCGATTCCACTCACAACATAATAGAGGAATACATAAGATATACTGAGATAAAGAGACAAAAGTATAATATTGAGAAAGATAAATATTTGCATGAGAAAGAATCATATCAGAAAATTGTTCACGTATATTACGATTAGCTACAACGTCATGTTATGTACGCACATGTGAAGGAAAAGTACATGATCATGTTACTACAACGCTTCGATAAGATAGTGTTTGAATTAAAGAAAATGTAGAGAAGAATTTTGCAGCTCGTCTTTTCATATTTCAATAAAGTACTTTTAAATTTTTTCGAAAATTGATATTAAGTTCAGTGGTTAAAAAGACCTGATTGTTTTTGTAATTTGGCATTGAACTCTGATATACGAATTACACAATGTGCATATTGACCTATTATAAATTCGTCTCATTTCTTTTTCTTATAAAAAAGATTTCTAGAGTGTCTTATTATAATGATGTGCATATATTCCATGAAACATTGTTGGCACATTGGTGTTAATGTTAAATTTTGACAATGATGACGGGTGGGTGGAATTATTTTTCCCACATTGGGAATGAACATATTAAGTCAGAAAAGGAGAAATTCCCTGGCTTGCCCCCCCCCCCTCTTCACTTTGTAACCCTGGAGATAACCTCTGCAATACAAATGTGAACGAAGAGAAAAGTGGAGCACTAGAAGAAAATTGTTATTTATAAGCATCACGTGTTATACCGTTTGATGCAACTCGGATGTTCCCGTGTCTGCCGCGGCGCCATGTATGGGACAGGGATATAACTGCGTCCATCTGAGAACTTCCTGTCTGCAGGGGAATTACATTGTTTTTAAAAGACCTAGCGGGACCACGCTCTCGTCTTCGGTAAGTCACCGGAAGTGCGTGCACACATGATTGCCCTAATCTTCCGGCCCGTGGCACGAGCAGCTTCAATGGTCAACATCCGCTAGATAACGATCCATGGTTACGTTTCACGCACGGTGTAAGAGTGAGAAGTGAGACGAACGCCCACTTGATCCTCGACTTCGCTGTGTGATTGTATTGGCAAGGAACCGCCGTATGAGATTTTCCAGATATGTACGAGTAGAAGGAACGATAACCGTTAGATGTGACTTTCAAAAACAGTACCGATATTGAGAACATATAAAATAATTGGTATTACGGACAATTAGAAACATTGAGTGGTACTCGTTTTACACAATATATTGAAGCAATTTTGATGAAAGTTTAATGAAAGTTAATGAAAGTGACCACTCAAGTGACCAATCGTGGGGCTTCCATTTAGTCAAATGCCATCCGGCGCTTCTCAGAGGAACAATTGCCAAAATGATCACAACATACACGAGTGTTCGGCTCACCTTCCCCTTCTTCCTCCGTGGTCTCAAGTCTTTAGACAAGTCAATAGTCTTCACAATCAATCGGGATATTTATCCACTCAAACCGTATTAAAACATATATTTGAAAGTTCGTCGGATTTTTTTTTCGTTTTAAGTAAACTAAGCTATCAACTTATTTAGTATAGATTTTTTCATTAACTTAATTAATGGAAATTTAACAACTGAATGAATTTTCTCTGTTCTTGATAATTAGATAATGGATAAATAATTAAAGAAATTTTACTCCAATATGAGTCAAAACTAGTGGCGCACTTATTTCATCTCACTATAACTTCCAGATTTTGCGATAATGATGTAAAATTCTGTATCAAGACACTCCAGAATGTTTACTAGAGACTCTTTTAATGGTAGATTTCACAACAACCCCTTTCGCGCTAGGTTACCCTTTGCGTGTCAAGGGATGAAATGATAAATGTGTATCAATGGAACTCTCAGAAATCAGAAGGATTTCCAAGAGAATACGAACACAATAAAATATAATGGAAGGGTAGAATGGATGGTTACTCTAATTCAATCATTTGAAATAATGAATGGACAAATTTATTAAATTTTTAGAGTGACATGTGAGAAAAGACAGGTTGTTCATATTTTAAATGTGCGAAATGTTGATTTGTACATAAACCATTACAAATAAACAAGTGTAATTAACTGAAAAATACAAAAAAAAAAGAGCTATATAAATATTTTGAAATGAACATTATTTTCAATAAAAATAAATAAAATGTACGACTTATCAATTAACTACTAGGTTTAGATGTTTGATTAATACTTTTAGATAAATGAATAATTTCTTGTTTTCTAGAATGCAAAAATTCTTAATTTATTCATTTATTCCTTTATTCGTTTAAACACTTTAAATTTGCAAAGGAAATTTACTGAGAAATGTGTTCATTTCCTTTCTACGTAAAAACCAATACCATACCCAACCGTTAAAAATTGTAACAGCGCAACTTCCCGAAGTAAAATACTGGGACATGGGGAGGACAGATGAAATCCCTGAACAATCCCAGTTTCCCGGTGTGTCCACCGCATTCTAGAGAAGGGTCATGCTGTGGTCGAAGTTGAAAAAAAACACCTCTCACCGCCTGGACGTATCTCCATCCAGTATATTGCTTTTCACCAAAACCGTTTCCCTCGCAGCAAATCCTCTCAATCGCATGGACAATCCTCGGAAAAGTTCATCGGAGGGCGTCGAAGTGGCGCATCGACCCTTGCGAGACACGTACTACTCGCTCCGAGAGGGTTTAGAAGATGCACCGAGCAATGGGAGAGAAGCAGAAGGACAAAATAAAGAAGAGATATCAATTCTAATTACATTTGGCGTAATCTGGTTCTCTTATGATTCAAATGAGAAACATAGTTATAGTCAACCGAAAAATATTTATTTGCCAAAACCGGTTTTCGACAACTTAAGGTGTCATCTTCAGTGGTCTACAATGAAGTTACAGGAATATATTTAGCTATTGGTAAAAATGCTTAATAATAATAATAATAATAATAATAATAATAATAATAATAATAATAACTTATAGTAATAATTAGAAATATATGTATTAAAATAGAGAAAACTAGTATGTTGCAGTCAATAATAATCAAAGAATTGAATACTAAGTTATTCAGATATTTAAAAGATTATATAAATACATAGTACACTGTATTTTAATATATATTTTTGTAATTATTACTGTATACTATTATTATTATTATTATTCAGACCGCTTTTACCAATAGCTAAATATATTCCTTTATGTTGATTGTAGGTCACTAAACATGACAGCATAAGCTGTCGAAAGTCGGTTTTCGCAAATAAAAATTTTTCGGTTGTCTATAACTTTGTTTCTCATTAAAGTAAAAACCGAATACAACACCATTATCTAATTATAATCTTTTATTTAAATATACGCTCCTTTTACTCTCATACAAGAAAAAATTAATTCTAAGTACTTGAACAACTACACGCTTGAGATAAGTTGTGCACGCTTGAGATAACAAATAGCACTTTTTCCGTACATTTAATTTACTGATATCTAATTTATTGTTAATAATACTGCATTTGTTTCTTCTATCTTTTTCGAAATTTTCTATTTTTACTTTATCTTCCGCTCTTCTCATCTCTTTTTATTAGTTTTTTCTTAACCACTTAGAGTAAATCAATTCTATCTTGAGGATAGTTCATGATTTAGAGAAGAAAAATATGTATTTAACTCGTCAAAGATTCAGATAATTTCATTTATTCGAAAGGTTAGCGATATAAGTACTACGTCATAACCAATATTCAAGATAGAATTGATGTAATATGTATTGATTGTAATATGTAATAGTATTTAACGGAACAAATAAACTAGTGGTGCAAAACCATTGCACATACTTTCTCATATTCGTTTCTTAATCTGCAGCATAGAGCGACAAAATATATCGTAAAAGTGTTTTGTAAATGAAATTTCGTTGTAAACAAAAATTGATGTATTTTCGTATCTGCAGTGCGTTTCCTGTCCTCCTATGTATTTTATCATTATCATATCTTTCATTTCCGTTTACGAAAAATGTATTTGCTTGGTCCATTTACACCGACTGCTAAATATTAATCAAGTTTCTAATAATCAAGTAAACAAATGCGTAGGTGTAAGTGTATACAGAAATTATTTTGCTGTATCTATACCAAACTTTCAAGCGAAATACCGCTAATGCGGATGTAATGCATACTAATTGTATCTTACGTACAGAAAATGTAAGCAAACTCGTTGGAGGCATTTTTGAGAAATATTCGATGAGTAATTTGACCTTCATGTGAAGTAGCCTTTGTTTTGAAGTAAAAAAAAACAACCAACATGTGTATCCACAACAAGTAAATTCTACCGTAAATACGAAANCTCAGAATCGCTGCACACAGGCGAACACACGGACGGACGTTGTGCCAAAAACAACTTTTTCTGAATCAGGGATAACCAAAACGGATATTTCCGTCGAAATTTAACTTTCGATTTTTTTTTTCACAATTACAAAATTTTCTATACATACTACGTACAAGGGAAAGTAAAAATAAAGAGAGAGCTTCAATTCTAATAACATTTCGCATGACCTGCTTCCGTTATAATTCAATATAAGCTCCTTTTACTATCATAGAAGGAAAAATTGATTCTAAGTACTAGAAATAAGAACAATTACACGCTTGAGATAAGTTGTTTCGTAGCAAATAGCTCTTTTTCCGTACATTTAATTTACTGATTTATAATTTATTTTTAATAATAAATTCGTTGTTAATAATTAATGTTAAATTTCTTTGTGGTTCTTGCACTGGAATCTCGAAATACTGCGTTTCTTCTCTCTCTTTCGGAATTTTGTAACTTCACTTTATCTTCCGCACCTCGCCTTTCTTAACCACTCAGACTACATCAATTCTAACTTGAGGATAAATTCTATTACTATTAACGTTCATTATATAATTTAATTCAATAAATAATTAATAACTTACGTCCTTTTATGAATGAATAGTATTTATTTTTTCTGTGAAGAGCTCACAACGTTTCGACTTGGATTAGAAGGTCGTAATTTATTGATTATTTATTTAATTATCTTGAAAATAGTTCATGATGTAGAGCAAAAAAATGTATTTAACTCGTCAGTGTTTCAGATAATTTCATGTATTCGACAGATTGGCGATAAAAATACTTTCATTTTCCCTACGTCATAACCAATATTCAAGATAGAACTGATGTAATCTATGTGGTCAAGAAGTATTTAACTGAACAAATATAAAAGGGGTTGGAGAAGAATGGAAAGCAAAGTGAAGTTAGAACTTTTTGAAAGGGGTAGAAGAAACAAGTTGAATGTTTAGAAGATTTTAGAGCAAGAACAACGAGGAAATTTGGAAGTGAAAGAAAACTATCTGCTATGATACAACTTACCTCGAGCGTGTAATTATGCTTGTTTGAAGAACTCATACTAAATTTTCCTTGTATAAGAGTTTAAAAGGCGTTTATTTTATTATATAACACGAAGAATACATCAAATTTTATTATAATTCTTAAAACTATGCATGAAAACGTGACACATAATTTCGAATTTTATAACCAGACATCTGTAATTTATTAAGTAAAAATTGTTTCCTCAGTCAATGTATTGATATAATCAAGTTTTACGTAGCGCGATACTAGTCATTAAAATGAGAAAATTATTTGACAAACTATATTACATGATAAATTTTTCTTAAAATATTTATTCCACACTGTTTATAGTTAGGCCACACGAGTTGATGTTTCAAATCCCTTGACAATCTCCTAGACGCGATTTGTACTTTTGAAAAACAAAAACAAACATACACTATTAATATCTCCTGGAAAAGTATAATTATCCAATCATCGTGTCATTATCCTGTAATCATCCAATACACTATAAAAGCATCAAAGTGTACGAAAATTCTTCATATGGCTAAGACAAATTTTCTCAAAAATGTTAAATATTCAATTTCGACACGCTATATTCTTGTTCACCTTGTAAAATATACTAACCTTTATACTTAATAAAAATACAACATAAATCTTGGATAAAATTACGAGAATTTATTGTATTACACTACTTTAAACGAAATAGTAAATTATTGTATTACACTACTTTACCTAAAATTGATATGGTAAAGAAATGTGTTCGAATATGTCTAAAATATTGTTGAAGTAGTTTTAGCGAGGTTACACTACACATTTTTTTTGTAATAGCTAAATAAATAATTAAAAGTATTGGCAAAAAGCAGTTAGAATCACGTGAGGACAATAAACTTTTTTTTTTTTCCGTGGGACAATAAACTAATTTATTAATTTATTATTTATTAGTTTATTATGTAAACTAATTTTTTTAGTTTCAGGAGCACTAACGAAATTTAGAATCAGTTGTACAAAGTGTAGTTACCTCACATTCCATTAATAATGATCCATTGATGGATTGGGAAAATACATTAATTTTGGACAAAAAAGTTAATTCTTACAAACGTTGTATATCAGAAAATATGTATAAAAAATACACACGGGAGTTTGAATTTACGCACAGACACTGAAAAACTATGTGGTTTATTCAATACAATATTATAACATGTTTGTGTTCCTGCTTTTTTGTAAACATATTATGTGTTTATATTTCTGTTTATATCATGTTAATTTGTCCTGTTCTTATGTTTATTGTTATAATTTGTTTTATTACTTAATCACCTGACGACGAAATTAATCTAAGTCGAAACGTAGTGAGTTCTTCAGAAAATATAATTATTATTCACATGCCATAAAAGGTTGTAAGATTTTAATTATTTATTTCATTAATTTATTAGTTTATTTGTGAACTAATTTCACACACGTTTCATAAAGTTGAAGTAATTAATGAAATGTAGCAGTAGTCTTTCCTTTTTTTATTTCCAGAAAAAGGTTTACAGAGTTAATTCCATTGAGATGCCACCCGCATGTGACCTGGAAGTAGAGACTGATGCGGTGGAGGAAGAAATTGTGGAAGACTAGGAGAGACAGGGGGATCCAATTGAATTTGTGGAGCTTTAGACGAGACGAGGACGGAAACGTATATGAAAAAGTGTACGGGTTGGAGTAAAATGCAAAGAGGGATGAAGAAAGTATAGGAAATGGAAGAAGATGTTTGTACTTACCGTTCCACTGCTCCTAAGCGGCATCAGAAAAGAAAGAAAAAAGGAGAGGAAGCGTATTGGAAAATAAACATGTGAAGAATGTATTGGAAATAAAATAACGTGCAAAATAGCAAATATTTAAAACAAGATGGTTGAAATGCCATGGATACAAACGAGTTTGCATACCTTCGATTTTGAATATCAGTTTAAAACTCTCGTCCCCACTTTATTAACTACTTTCATATTTTTTCTTAATTTTAAATAAATAAATAAAATTTATTGTCAGTTACATATGACCAAATGAGGGATAAATAAATAAAATTTATTGTCAGCAGCGTATGACCAAATGAGAGATTTATAAAAAAAACTAAGTTGCTCTCTGGAAACAAGCAAGGGACAATCCCATCCATTCCGATCAATTCTCGTGTTCGGAAGTGAGTAGAAGGATATGTTTGATTGAAATTACTGAAATATGGTAAATAAAATAGTTCAAATATCACAGTATTTTTGCGGTTGTATGAAATACCACGTTTCACTAAGAGATTAATAATAAACAAATCTCAATACAGATATCAATAAAATTTCTATTCTTACGATTTATAAACATTGTATTCGGAAAAATTCATTGTTAGTTAATAATTCACAGATGTGAAATAATTTTTTGTGTGTTAAATTACAAACATGTTGATATTCTATTAGTGTTGTAACAGGTAGCTAACTTTTTATCTTATTTAAGAGTTTGCTGTAATTTTTCAATCCGCCCCTGCCTTACGGTCCTTGATCGAAATTGATGGAATGGTTTTCTTGCGGAGAGTAAATTAGTTTCTTGTCCTCCACGTGGTCACACGCAGTTTGTACTGCTTTTTTGACAATAAATGTATATTTATATTTGATATTAGTGAAATTGACGCAACCTTTTTCACAAATGGAGAGATCGGGGAAATTATTTGTGTGTATATGTTACGATCTTTAGAATATGTTTCTCTAGTAGAACGTGGCAATTGAAATTCACCGCTGCAACTGTGTCACTGTCTGAGAAAAGAGAACAAGTAACACAAAAACGTACTAAATCCGCACGATACACCATTTCGAATCTCGTGGATACAAAACCATTCGGAGCAGAGGAGAAGCCAAAGGAAGTCAAAACATTGCAGGAGATGTTAGCGTGGCGTGGCGTGAGGGGTCGGGAGGAATCGATCGATAGCGCTCAATGTCATTCCCCGCCCACGCGCCGCGCCACTGTCACGCCGCTTCGCGCGACGCTGCTCTCTTGTTCCTGCGTCGTCCCAGTCGCTCCTTACCCCACGTTCCACGGACGGAGAACGCGCTCACTGGATTATGGAAGGGAGGGAGGAAGGTAATTGCTTTAGATTCAAGAAATACGGAACGTCTTAAAACGACGAGGTGTTATTTTTTAACTAGTGTGCTTTAACTCATTTTGTGGGATTGCTCGCAATATTGTAAGAAAAATTTATACATATTATATAAAAACTAGCCAACTAGGAAAATTTAATCTATTTAAATGATGTATCTACATGAACATATGAATGTTTATGCATATATTTCATCCGTGTATCCTTCACGTGGAGAAGATTAGGAAACTTACCGTCAACAGAAAGAAAACATTAGATATTTAAGGAATATTTCATAAGTAACAGGACTCATCAAGAATGAATCACAATTTAGAGACAATGGTAGATGATGTTCACCATTACAGTGTACGGTTGGCAAAGTGACGCACTTCAGTATCCAAATCATGGAGGAAGCAAGTTTAGATTTTAAAAATTCTATTCTGTATAATTATATAGAGGCTCTCTAGACTCTTGCTTATGTCTGTTTGCTTAAATAATTATTCTCGAATTTAGAATTATAATTAATAGTTACGATCTAGAATTTAGAATTATAATCTATTTTGATAATTACAGATTTGTAAAATTACTTTTTTTGTGTTTTGTTAATACAATTTTTTTGGAATTGTGTTAATATTCTAACTCGTAGCGGACTATTTTTATTCTTATCTGTGCTGAAATGTTGAATCCACATCGGTCTTCAGATCTTTGATGGAACTGATGAGAAGGTCCCTTAGTTGCTTTCGGAGAGCAAATTACTTTATTTTCCTTCGCGTGGTGTCAATACGCAGTTACTAACTAATTTTTTGACAATTTTATTTATTTGTTTGTAAAGAATTTTCCCTTTTGTAAAGATTACTACTATATGTGCATCTCTGACATTTATTGACTTTCATGACTTACGGAGATATAACTAAATATTTCTGGCTTATAGTGAGCTTCAGACGACGACAGTAACAATACTTAAAATAAAGAATATGAGAAAGAATTAGATGGGTCTTGACATTGATCCGTAACGAGTTAAGAAAACTCCAACTGAATACCTCACGCAGTTTGGTCATGCAAACAATCGATTTCGTTATATCCACACAGAAGTGAAGTCACTATCACCACACCACCGTTCTCAGTGACATCCTGAAAAGTTATTTATCACATGTCAAGCAACTGCCTTGATTGTTTGATGTGGGTTAAGTAATCTCGTAGAGCGCTCGTCCCGTCCATGGAGGGGAACAACATTAGTCTTTCCATATATTAAGTAATAAACTTTACAGAATGAAAAAATAACTGGAACAATTTATCCGCAATTGACAAAGGATTTATTTCTTAACTAAATTATTCTTTTTAATGAATAAAAATTATCTAAGTAATATAATTTTCTTTTAATGAGTCACGTAGAATTCATAAGGTCTTCAAAACAGGTCTAAATTGTTTATTGTACAGAACAATATCATATGTACAATTCTCAGTATAAGTATATTAATGGCATTCCCTTATCAGCAGCCTCGGTAGCGCAGTAGGCAGCGCGTAAGTCTCATAATCTTAAGGTCGTGAGTTCGATCCTCACCCGGGGCATATTTTTCTCTTTCAAACTCCTCAAATCGATACAATTCCTAGTTTAATTCATACTTTAAGAGACAAAATCAAAAAATAAAGTTCACGTACGATATTAATACGCTAAAAATGTCGTTTGCTTAAATCACCAATATTTTAACCCAACCAAGTTAATAAGATTCATTCCGGTTACGCATTGTCGATCGACCCCCTCAAAAATAATTTTTTATTCAAGCAAAGTATAATTACATAAAAAATATGGTTTTAGTAAAAATTGTAAAAACTTCAGAAAAATACTAAAATGACATACTATATAATGTAAAGCAAAAATATTGTTTTGTGTCAAATTTTTTACTAAAAAAATTTAGTCTCATATGATTTTCACGACTCATTTGGTGGCAAATTTTCAAGATCAGGAAAGAAACATGCATCCTTCTGCACACCGTATTCACCACCTTTTTTAACACAGAGGAAATTTCACTATTTATTCATCTTTTTATCATCTAATAGAATCTTGTCTTCTTTTTTCTCCTAATAAATAGACACTATATTACCATTCCAATTTTATTGAAATTATTAACAGAGCAGTTACAGATTTACAAAGTATTAAAAATGATAATATTCCCCAGGTGTAACAGTGAGAGTAATTCCATCAAACAAACGATTTATTTATTCATTTCGTCTTCTAATAATCACGAGATTATTCTTAGCAACAGCATAGAAAAATAGTAAAACAAGTGAAATAGATTTGCGAATATTTGAGAATACATGGAAAATAGAAATCGAGAAAATTGAAATTATTCTAGCACACAGAAAAATACGTTAATGACATCAAGTGAACAGATTTTCACGAACACTGCTTTCTGGACATGTGTTTGCTAAGTATAGGAGATATTTAAAGTTGTCTATCAGAATGTTGGTACTAATGGTATACTTAGGAGCGTTCTAATATTACAAATACATTGCATTCATTGAAGCTGGTTATAGTCAGTTTGAGTGAGAAGCAGCATTAAAAAATAATTCTAAAAAAAACGTTAATCTACGAACGACCATGAAGAAGATAACCCTTGTTTCCCGAGAGAAAACAAAATATCTCATTAGCTCAACAAATGAAAACCCTTGTGAGAAATTGTTATGTTTTGCGATGTCTGAAGTGTAGGAAAAGCTGTTACAATCAATATAATGAAGGTAGTAGATTTGTTTGCGAGCTTAATTAATCTAAATTCGGGTAACATTTATTGAAGTGAACTATTATTATTTATGGTAGGTATCATCTTATTCATTAACGAACTAATTAATACAGATTATGATGAAAAATCGATATACACCTTCTAACCGACAAACATGGAAATAAATTACATGAGGTCGAGTTACTCGTATACATGACACTAAATAATAAGGATACCAAAAAACAATCGACATCGAATTTTTCCATGTTTAATCTGAATGGAACGAAAAAAAAAATTAAAAACAAAGTATTTTGAGGTTATTACATAAGAGGAATTCGAAAACATGCCCCAATAGAAAACCTATCCCTATCTTCCCGATTTATAATTTGCATTATTGTACGGTTAATCCTAGTTATCATAAGTTTTAAATCTGAAATATTTGTAACACTCGTCAACTGTATTAGTTGTAAAATTATATTAATGGGCATCCCGATTTGATTTATGAAAATGTATGTCCGACTTCATCAATACTAGATTTAGAGGTCACATAGCTGATAATAAATAGATAAGACATACACAGTTTCAAAATTATTATT
The DNA here is from genome assembly GCA_002313205.1 of Laupala kohalensis. NCBI lineage: Eukaryota > Metazoa > Arthropoda > Insecta > Orthoptera > Trigonidiidae > Laupala > Laupala kohalensis. The sequence continues at coordinate 745,037 of NNCF01126422.1, read as the reverse complement.
TTAGTCTTCATATCCGTTATCATTGGCAACGCTTCTTCTTATAGGGAGAAGACCGAAAGAAGATGACGGGAATGCCGCCGAAAACAGTTATGGACAATAAATATAATTTAGATGAAATTGTGATTTTTTTTCATACTTGATTTAAATTTGAAATTAAATTTGATATATTAATGGCACAACTGGTGTTAAAGAGATAACTGAAATATTTTCCCGTCCTAGAATTTTTAGGATAACGGTTATGAATCAAGAAAAAGTACGATTTTGAATCAGTTCTCTGTCTCTGGTTGAAATCCATTATAAGACTGACGTAGTATCAAATTAACCACAAAACACAAGAAATACAAATCATCATATACATTCAAACGCAAATGTCCCCTAGATTGTTTGTTCCTTTTGTGCATGACAGGTCAGAGTAAGGGCTCCAATGACCTAGACGTTGGCGAGCCATAAAGCCCCAATTTAAAAAATTAAATAGAGGGAGTAATTCACACAAATGAAGTATCGAACGTTAGAACATTAAAAGGTTTATAAATGTAGGCTTCTGTGGCCGGAGTCAGTATGAACTTGTTTGTCCGGGACAAACCGCGTCTTAGTAGATTCAACTACCAACGTTTCGGCCATCATGCCTTCTTTCGGCCATGTGGCCTTCTTCAGGGCAATGTCAGAGTCGTACAGACCTAAGTCACTGTCGTACTCTGAGTAGAGTACGTCNGTCGTACAGACCTAAGTCACTGTCGTAGCGTTTGTAGAGTAGGCATATTTTCATTCCCGATATAGGTTAGACCCAGTTGTAGATTTAATCACACAGGTTGATCTAGCATAGAGTTAACCACATTAAATAAATATCAACCTAATAAATTTTCAACAGATGTTCAGTATAACGCGAATGGAACTGGTTCGTAATTACAGTATTTCTGGTAGATGGGCAACATGCATGCAATTCTCTATAGCGCGCGTCATTCTCAATTTATCTCTGAGTAATGCGATTATAATGAAGCACCCTTTGGGGAATGCACCAGGATTTATCAGGCGCGACACAGTCGTTGTGTTAACATACGAGTTCCGTCTCATGACCGCGTAATATAACGACATGAATAGCTTTGCGTAGCTTATCTGCTATTTACGCAGTTCACGACGGTCCAACTTGTGACGTAGCTCAAACAGGAACGCATAATAGAGGAAACGATGTGAAACAAATATTCCATTCAATGTCAGTACAACAGTTGGCTTCGATGAGTACAATAAAATGCTAATACAATTTCGATTAAAATTTCGCAGATAGTTTTTAAATATATAATAGTATATAATAATATTATTATTTCTAGCTCCACATTTACAAAAGAAGATACCGTTTAAACTTCTAGGAATACTGACCAATACCCAGTTGTACGTCAGTTACACGAATAAAATATAATTGTATGGCAACAATAAAATAATGAGTCCGTTTCACCAATAAATTTCTTTGCAGTCAACATGCTGTTATTTTGACTACATATAATACATTTTTTACGCTTGTTAAAATTTCCTGCGTTTCTGTATAAAACAACAACAAAAAAGTTAAAATAAAAAATTGTCCCGATCAAAGTGATGAGCCATAATTCAATAAAATCGTCGACATAAACGTACTTCAACATTAACAGTGCAAATATACGCATCAAATAAGAAAAAAGAACTTTTACGCATACAGAAGCTGTTACGATCCAACAAATACTCTTGTTCATAAACAAATTTACAAAAAAAAAAATTGTAATGGGGAAATTTGTTTTTGTGAAGAAACTTTGTCGTTACGGCGCATTTAGGTCTTCAGTTTCGTAAGATTTGAAGTCACAAGCACTCCCGCAAACAAGCAAAACTAACTATTGAGACAAAAAATACATTGATTCTTAATAGAAATGTTTGAGGCATTTCTGTAGACACCTTTTAGGCTTACTTTATTTTTTTTTGTAATATCTCACATTCCGTTTTTTAATATTTCAAAAACAAATAATTTTATATGTGTGATTTAGATCTGTATTCTCCAACGCGTTTAATCTGACTCTCTGTCCCAGAGAAGTTTTTAAAATTATAATAGTATAGAATTTACTGCATACTCCTTCGCTTGTAAATGCAAAACACAGAAACATTTTGAAACGATTCTCACCGAAATTTCATCTTCTCGAAAAATGAAAAGTTGAATTATTTAGAGTTCCACCAGGAATATGAGAGGTACAGAAGTATATGTTAAGAGAGAAGGTAATGAGATGTTCAGAGTGTACTATTAATGCAAATCCTTGACGATGATATAGTTAATTGAAACGTTGTTAAGCAATATACCATGCCAATTGGACCTGTGCTTATAATCCAAAAATACTATAAAAAAGTGAAAAAGAAAAAGTTTATTGCTTTCTCTTTCATGTATCATATTGCTTCCCTGTATTAAAAAGATTTATCGGCGCTGGCCTTTGATTTCCGAGTGATTAGAGACGATGAAAATGACACAAATGGAAAATGAGATATTAGTATCATAAGAACCCAACAACTTTCAAATAACTAATTCTAATACTATTTAAGTCGATTATAAGGTAAAAATAAATAATTTAAGACTTACGACCGAATACCATTTTTAGTTCGAGTAGAATACAACGTTCGACTTTAGATATGTGTCGTCGTCAGGGTGACAAATTATAACAATGAAACAACAGAATTGTCAAATAATATCTATAGCAAAAAATATCTGGATGGCGACGAGCTTGCAATGCCGTATAGGCAAGATGCAGTGGACAATGGTTTTTAATTAATCGCAATAATAATAAAATTAATATATTGCCAGACAAATACCAATGTATTGCCAGACAAAAAAAAAAACCTTCCCCAGCAAATTTGACCCATGGATCTTGTTGTGGCTTGGAATGCTACCTGGAAGCAGTTTATAAATTAGAACACCTACGTTAGCATTAATATGATAATAAGATAATTGCCAAGGTGCAATTATAACTTTTGAATTATCAAAGAAATAAATTTCAGAAAGTCTCGAAAAGTCTTGAAATACAGAATCGATTATGAACGAATGTACTCTACCACGTACACTTTCACCCTATGACTGAAATTTCTCAACTTCAATTACACAACATTTTGGGACAACCAAGAAGTCATCAAATATTTTATGTCATAAATGAGTAGACGCTCGTAATTAATGGGTAAGTAATGCATAGAGAAATATAACATCCTCTATTTGTTTCACTGGGACACGTATTCAGAGTTTTGTTCCTCCCGCGTTTAATTAGAAATGTTGACGCGCCCCAGCACCAGCCATGAAGGTTCATATTCCAGAAGTAACAAGAATTCGTTGTGTCACGACCAGGGTGCGCGGAACGGGACTCGTTTGTCACTGGAGCACCGCTGCAATACCCCTGTCACGACCATGGCAGCAACAGCGCGACGCGACTCTGCTGGCGCAGTCAAACGCGACAGGATGGAATGGACTGAACGAACATGCAACACCAGGATCACTCTCTAATACGGGATCAGATTTGTTTCTTATAATACTTGACCCAACGTGTTTAAACAACGAAATGTCCAAATTTCGGAAAAGTATGTTTTTATTTGTTTGCTTTCAGGCATTATATACATAGTATTCCACAGGAGGTATGTCGACCTGCATGGTATGGTAACTGTATATCGACCCGCAACCTAAAATTGGTTTACAAACAAAAAGAAACTTAAGACTAAATTACATAAATAATCTAATAATATCAATAATAATAATAAGAAGAAGAAGAAGTACAGACTAATAGAAGACACTGTCCCATACTACAAATACTTCCCAAAATCTATTTCAGAGGAACAGCAGGAACAAAATTAATTTTGATACACCAATCCTCACCGACAAGAAAATCCATCATAACAGACCAGATATTATTCTAATAGACAAACTCAAGAAAATCACACACATCATAGACAACATAGATCACCACCTACAAACTACTTACAACGATTAAATTCAAAAATATGAAAATTTGAAATCAGAAATTCTTCGCTTATGGAATATGGAGTGTGTGTATATAGTTTCTATAGTCCTGTCCACCACTCGAGACATCCCTCACAGTCTGCGTCTGAGCATCAATCAACTTCAACACCCAAAATCCATTTTTCTACCTTTACAAAAAGTAACCATCCTTAACACCTGTAGAATAGTCAGAAGATATTTAAATTGTGGCATTGCTTGAGGTGATGATGCTTCGTATATCTCGCACCTCACATGAATCCAACTACAAGTTGTAAAACTAGAAAATGAGAATAATAAAGTGTATTTCTTCCGTGGCGAGACTCAGGTCATCAGGCCTGCTCTTCCGCCTGATCACAACAATCTAAAGAATAAACGTAAAACAAATTATGAATTTTGGAGCAAGGTATTTTTGTTTTCATCATGTTTGTTCTGCGAGAACCCTAATTTGTGTTTATATGAATATTTTGTATAGTAAAAATTATATACGTTATTTTGGTCATAATATTAAAGTAACAAAGTTCCTAATGACCCATATACTATAATTCAGTTCGTTCATCTTTTGTGTTGTTCACAGGTTCACGGGGTAAACAATTCACTCGTATTATTTTAAAAACACATCCTTACGGTTAGTCTAATACCTATATTTACTAGCTCACCATCAGTTTCATTTTTTTAATTTTTAATTTGTATTTTAATAAATAAATATTTAAAAGTTGAAAATAATTGCACGATAAAAGAAAAGAAATATTTGACGGAATAACGAAGGACATATTAAAGAATTTCTTAAAATCAATGAGTACAATAACGTAAGTATTTGAAATGACTCAATGATAAATCGAGCATTTCTGGGTACGAATCTAATGAAATCTTTTATATACTTGATGAGGAACATCCAAAATGACTTTATTATTTGATTTCAATACTGAGTTGTAGGTGTTGCAACTTTGTATTCCGGTTGGATATATCTTTCAATCATGTCGAGAATCATAATGAGGATCAATTACAGGAAACCATCCAGAGAGTCTTCCATAAATTACATTACACACCCGGGGGACAGAGAGTGGGGATCGTGATAACATTACATTTCGTTACGATGGGATAAGTTTTCATTGGCTTCATGTTATACGTAACGCTAGATTTTATCTATATAAATAAAAATTAAATAATATTCGTTGGCAAGCGCATCACTTGAGAACGGCTGGACCGATTTGACTATTTAAAAACAATGTTCGTAATAGTCAGAATAAGGTTTGTAGGGAAAGAAAAAATCAAAAAGTTGCCAGAAATATTGGAAAATTTGGGGAAAACAGCAAGTAATTTTTTCTATGGGATTTTTGTATGAACTCAAAACCATAACTCACAATTCGAACGATGGATATGCGTAATTTTGTTTTTTTACGGTCTTGGAAAAGTTTTCAGGAAAAAAAAATCGGGTCAAAAGAAAGTCGAAAAATTCGGACGAACTGCAAAAATTCATGCAATCAAATTCAATGGAACAAAATAAATTATTTGGTTGACTGAAGTTCTGACTTAATTCAATTGTGGCTTTCATTTTGAAAAAAAACCGCGTGCCTCCAATGCGATCACATTCCAGGAACATCACACATTTCCAGCATATCAGCCTCAAATTGAATATCCATGGCCACAATTGTTAAGAGATTCATGCTCACTAAGAAATACGTTTTTTTTTCATTCTTACTTTGTTTACACATTTCTTTTCATAAATTCACAAAACGATTATAACAACTTTATTGAAATTTAATAAATAATTAAAAACTTCCGACCTTTGATGGACGAATAAATCTACGCACAGTCACTGAAAAACTATTAGGATTATACAAGACGATATTATAACATGTTTGTGTTTCTGCTTTTTTGTAAACATATTTTGTGTTTATATTTCTATTTTTATTATGTTCATTTGTCCTGTTGTGTTTATTGTTATAATTTTTTATTACTTGATCACCTGACGACGGCGTAAATCCACGTCAAAACGTAGTGATCTACCCACAAAAAATAAAAATATTACTCGTCCATCAAAGATCGTAAGTTTATAAATATTTATTTAATTAGATTACATAATGGACGTTAATAGTTGTAGAACTTTATTGAAATTTGGACAGTACAACGTCTGTTGGGTTCAGCTAGTAGGATATATTTTGTAGGGTGGTTTTATCCTCAAAATGTCAGAGTAATCTACTGGTCAACCACTCAGTGAGAGTACAGAGCAATAATGAACGATTAACCCAGTGAATCAAAATTTGTCCTCAAATTTTCAGAAAAGCAAAACAAAAACTATACTTAACGGGAGGAAGTTCATGTTATACTATTTACAAACGAAACCGGCGTTTGGCAGCTTAGAACACTTCCCCGCATTAAGGAAATGAGATTGTAAGTGGAGATGAATTCCCGCATACAAAATGCTCGTAATCTTGGAAATTGAACTGTCAGAACTCTTACCCAGAGGTACGCAAAGGGGTGCTCGGGGGGTTCAAGCTCTCTCCTCAAAATACAAATAACTAATTTTTTAGAGAAACAAAATATTAATAGTTGAAAAAATAGTGGATTTATTTATAAATTTTAACAATTTTCTCACGTAGCTACTATATTATTGACTATGTTTCAAAATAGGAATAAATGGACTGCCAGCTTTAGCTCTCGGAGGTTGTAGCCCCCTCCAAGATTTTTCTCTGCGTACACCACTGCTCTTATCTGTAGTGTAATTGAGTCGTATTAAAGAACGCTAAAGGCTTATACGTCCAGATAACATTTTGTATTAATTTTGGAAATAAGCACAATGCTTGTTTTGAAAAATAACCTCAAATGACACTTCTCTTTCATTTCATACATCTCTTAACACTAGGTACTAGCAACTGAAAATTGAAACCATTAATTACACAATAAGTGTGCAATGCTGAATGTTAGTAACTTAATCCGAAAATAATAATATTCATGTCCATTTTTATGTAGATTAATTAAATTTTCAATTTCAATGAAAACCAGATGTTCCAAAACGAGGGTTGAAGCTTTTTGTATGGTTCTATCAGAATAAATTCTGTGATTAGTGCATATAAGTACCGTAAAATATATTACAATTATTTATTTAGTAATTCTATTTATGTTTTAACTTTTAAGTACAATTTTCAGAGGAAAAAGTCATAAAAATTTACCACGTACATTTATTGCAAAAAACAAAACAAAAAAAACAACGAATTTATCCCCTAGGAAACAGTAACAATCGAGGAATTATTTTTCCTTCTTTTATAGTTTTAAACATTTTTATTATTGTGCGAATAAAAAATAGTAGTTATTGAAAGATAGCATATTGCAACACTTTTTTCTTGTTTTTGTTTTTTGTTCGAAATTAAGAGACACGTACATTTTGACAAATGACGAAACGGTCATGAGGGTTGAGATGCATTAGAATCACATAGAATAACTGTTTACAAAGAAAGTACAAAGCTTTCTATGGAGATACATTTAGCATTTATCCCCGTTGACATTCTGTTTTAAATGAAAATATTCAATGCTTTACGTTATATATCATTTCACTATTGAATCTTTTGATCTTAATACAACGCGAGTGGTCTCTGTTGAAAATGGCATTGGCAGAATTTTTTAATGAATCGGTATCAAACGTGATGTATTTGAATGCAGATTAATTAATAAAAATGCCTGACTCACATTCGTTAATGATGTAATTGACAGTGAAATTCTAATTTTTTAACTAGCCACGTTATTGGAATGGTTTAAGTGTTTCATTTTATGCACAGTATATATCAGTTGATATCTAGTGCCAAAGCGTAGAGCAGGAACTGTGCACGTACTCTTCGTTATTCAAATCTCTGAGACAGGAGAGAAAACGTACAGCTCTAGGAGTGCATGTTCTCTGACGTCAGATAATTACGGTGATCTTTATTAGTGTCACAGATAATTTCACTGAGCAAATAATACGTTAAAGTAAATTCGAATGTAATTTATAAATTAAGGTAAAAGACTGTAATAAATATTTTATTCTCCAAAAATATTTCATTACAATAAATACGAATATAAATGATTTATTATAATGAATTGTAAATATGTTGTACAAATCGATATACCACCCAAGTCGTAAACTACCAAAAATAAATTTATTATTAGCCTTTTTTCAAATAATTGTGATTGTGAGATTATGCTTAAGAATAATCTGTGAAATAAGGGACTGAATCAGTAATAAATTCCACTTATTATTTCAATGATATTACAATTGTTTTCTGTTATTATATTATAATTGTTTGCATGGAAATTACGAAAATATTTTTCATTTCCAAAACTTTAATTCACTTCACTGCTATGTTAAAGTTGCTCACATGCAATGACTTGAAAAGAAAGATTGATTGCTAAGTTAAGAGAGCATCGAAATTTTCTTCGTGATGGGGGCCTTAATAATGTGAGGCAAAATAAAAATGTACTCAGAAATATCATTTCGTAACACCCCACTTCTATAACGCACCTTCAACGGTACCTCTCACCTCCTCGCAATGATTACGTAGCACTATACTATTTGTAAATGAAAAAGACGTCTGCCACTTTAGGACATTTCTCGGAACTCTGCCGGACCCTCCAACCCTCCAATGAGCACACTGTTCGGCCTCTCCGGAGTAGACCTACTCCTACTAAACCCCAAAAATTGACTTGGTTTCTGTTTTATTTAACGTTTTATAACCATTCTAATACAATATTTGTATTTCTATATTAAACTGCGAATAAGATGAGTCCAAATACAATATAATTACGATCAAAATTAAAAAGGATAAAGTAAATTAGTTTATTGTCCTCCACGTGGTCATACACAGTTTGTAACTGCTTTTTTGACGTTGAAGTTTATTTATTATTTATTTATTTAATAAATGCCAATTATTTATCTAAATTTTTGCTAATGTAAATAAGTCAGGTCAAAAAAGTTTAAATATTGGTAAGAATCCTTATATTTTGACGAAGATATTTTATTTACTTCTAACACCCATTCCATTTCATAATTCTTAATTGGGTTGGTGTAGTGGAGACAGTGTTTTCCTTCTCTCCCTCATTTCTCTCCAGGTCAGTAGCTGTCGTAACGCCCCTAAACAGTTGACAGCTTTACTGGCACCAAGGGGGTTGTTACAGCCCTGACCGCTACCTCCTAATTCACACGTCTCTGCAATTGCTTCCAATTCCACGGACCACAGTTGGTCTCAGCTCGCGGCATCCGCGCGTCAGTTGGAGCGGACTTAGTTCCCCCAGCTGTCACCGCGAAGCGCTGTGGTGCAGCTTCCAGTCAGTCACCCGTCCGATCGTTCTCCAGATCGCAAATACGTCCGTTGCACCAACGCAATGTGTCAGGATAGAAATGTGCCTCTGAGTCGAGGATTTGTTGGTTGTTTTTTTCAGTCGATAGTTTGAGAGCAAAAAAATCTGGAATGTGCTTCGCGCGAGTTTGAGTTTGCAATTCTCATTCATTCCGAGAATTTTTTTTTAAATCGAACGTTTCGCATGACACAGCATGCCAATTTTTTTGCGATACATATCTAGAGAGTAGCATTTCCCGACTGACTGTTTCATCAACTTGTGGGCGATACAATTCAAGAGAAATATACGAACTTTTTGTGGAACATTTACTCGCACGTTCAGTATAGCCGTGAGACGAAGGATTCTTCTACATCCAACATGAACAGTACAACATAAGCGGGAAGATATTGTCTTGAATTGTTTGTGCATATCTCAACGTAAAATAGACCCTAATTTCGTTCTTTGTTAACATATTTTTTCCACATTTTGTCACCGTTTTTACATATGATGGAATATTATCGCTTGTTTCCAGAGAACAAATAAGATTCTAGATCCAGGAGAATAAAGATCAGCGCTAAGAATGATAATTTTTATATATAACACATGTAATATATGTCGATGTAAGCTTTAAATATTTCTCAATAAAAATTTGATTGTTTAGTGAAAATTTAACTTTTAGGTTCAACTTAAATATGTTTGATAAAATAATGTTTGTATTTTTTTGATGGCAAAAGTTGAGATGAAATACCAATAAACGCCGTGATCCTTTAAATAATCTTGTTAAAAATTGCGTACAAACAATGCGATAAATATTTTAACCAAATGTATAATTTTTTATTGATTCATTGTTGATTTATTACTGTGTAGATTCAATTTATAAGAATAAGATTTTATATTCCAGTAATTCAGTTCCAAAATCTTGTGCGACGTTTCATTTTATTTGGTGTGCTGCTCATATTTGGCGTACACCACATGGGATGTTTGAATTAAATTAATAATGAATAATCCATTACAAATAATTTTTAAATACTCGAGATTTAAAGACAAAGTATTTGATGAAAATGGTCGCAGAGACCAAGAAAGGAATTTGTGAAACCCTTCATGCTATCAGATAACATATTTGATAAATTCGATATTATCCGATAAACTAACCGCAATTTAGATCTCTGGGCACACGGAAGTATGTAAGTTCGCAAGCGTGCTCTTTCTCTTGACACCCATTATATTTTCTAGGTATACCGGTAAAAAAACTAAAAGATTATATTAGTTTATCAGTATAAAAGAAGAGATCATTCTCACATAAAAAATGAAGGTATAAGAGAGATAACCGAAATTATAAATGAATAGAATATTATAAGTTATATATAGAGATATAAGAATATAGAATAAGATATCAATTTTTGCCATTTGTTCTACGGATAAGATACGATTATTGAGCAAAATTGAAAAAAACGCATGATTTTGGGGAGCCCTGTGAAATTCTTAATCATGTATAATGGAAGTACTTTATCTTTATAAAATTAATTTAAAATTTTCTATTATGATTATTTAAAAAATGACTGTTTATTAAACAAAGGAAGCAATTCAAAATATATGTCAGGAGAAATAATTTTAAATCCTATAGAATACGATTTTCTTTTCATACGAATCGGATTCACTTCGTCATTACATCATACTATATCGAGGATGTCAAAAGCGGGCACGTACGGGCAGCAGAACTCGGGGTGCTCAGGGTTGGCCAGTACGCTATCAAGGCGGGGCGGAATATGTCGAACGGGTAATTTCAAAGCAATGAGCCTCTGTCTCACGTGATGGACGGGGAGGCAGTACATTATGTTTACTATTCGTGAAACATTTTGTAACGAAGAATAATAGTATTAAACGGCATTACGAAGTATTGCACGAAAAATCGTAAAGAAATATTTTCATATATGCATTTCAGTATCATAATTTTTCTTTCTCTATTATGATTTTGTTTATAATGAAAAATGAAGTATACTGATTTGACTTCAGCTATTTTCTTTAATGCAACCACGAACTCGATAGTTTTATTTAGCGGAAGCCGATGGAACGCGTGTTAGCAGAGGACAGGAAAGGAATTGTGGAACCCCTTCCTGCCACCCAATAACAGAACCCATTATCGCAATTTGGATCTCTGGACACGCGGGAGCACGCACGTTCGCTAGCGTGCTCTTTCTCTTGACATCACTATACCGTTTTATGTGTACGTGAATTTAGTTCCACCGTTCATAAATCATAGTATTAATACAGCCGAGTATTAAATTAAATATATTACTCCCATTTGAATTTCTTTTCGTCTGCCATAAATGTCGTAGTATTGTTTAGTTTCCGAATATTATTATTTTGCTTCAAACGAAACAATATCTGCCTCCCGCTGAATACATTCGATTTGATATAGTTTTTAGAAAATAAATTTTAAGTAATCTCTCATTTTCCATGTCGATCTCCATATGAATCCGCCTGTCTTTCCTACTGACAAAACATGATATTCAGGTTTTACACGTGAATTACATGAAATGTATGATTGGGCAGTTGATTTTCCACTTCAATATCTCTCGAAAAACTCTCCATCATTTGATAGCCAACTGTAACTTCATTTGCAATTCAATCTACATGCTTCCTCGTTTTCATGTCACTACTTTTTCAGTTCCAAAATATCACGCGGAGTTGGAATAGACCTAAAAGATTAAACGAAATACCCTGTGTTATATTACTTATTAATTCAACGTCAGTACACATTTGTAATCTTTTATAAAATCGGTGACGCAATTTATAATTTCGGACGTAAATTTAATCTTCATGGTTTCACAGATGTGCAACTGTACAATCGATACGAATCTAACCTATACAAATACATGAGTTGAACGTGAAAGAACGTAATCAAAAGCCCACTCAATAAAGAAAACAACTCTTTGTAAAATTACAAGTGTCACAAAGCAAATAATCCATAAACACTATAGGCCAGTGGGGAAATTATTGAACAGATAATTAAAAAAGTGGGAAAAAATTCACATTTTCTTTTTGTAACAGTCTAACATTTTTATGTGTTTTTTGTTCTTATCTTCCATATCGTTTTTAAATTTTGAAAAATTTTATGTTATGCAAAATATTTTGTTTATTTTTTATCAAAATAATCATTTATTTTATTTTACTATAGTTAGATTCAAAATATTTTCTAAAATAATTAAATTATGAATATTTTTGGTAAGGGGAAAAGAACATATCTAAAACTGCCAGTAACATTATATAATCAAATTGGAATCTACCTTTCTGACACCGAACTTCGTAGGAAAAGATCCTTATAAATTGATATCTGAAGTNGATCTGAAGGGTATATAACAGTGGCGGCAATTACGGGGGGGCAGCCGCCCCCTCACTTTTTTTCGGGAAAGATAAAAATTTCATTTTAACCGTCTAAAACTGAGAATTGTATAAAAATTTACACCATCCTTGATGTGGCAATCACCAATTGTCTTTCCTTTTATTTATTTCATTATTTAAAGCATACTTAGTGGAAATATGAATAAAATGTCATGTCAATGAAAATTATTAATACTACTATGCTCCCCCACCCCCCCACCTTGGTTTCCCAATCACCGCTACTGGAAATACACGTAATAGATTGTATTCATGAAACTTAAGATATTGTTTTCCCCCTTAATTCTTACTTTTCTTCCCTCCCCTCCCACTTTCTCAGGTCAATTATTTCAGTTTTAATGTTTATACTTTTTTCAGTCTCTGTGCGAAGGAGGAAATACATCTTGCTAAGTTATGCTTGAGTTTTCACGTTTCTCAACATTTGATGCGTTCATTAAAATTCTATTTTTCTGCTCTTGAACAATATTTACCGTAAGCTCTCTAAAAAATTCGTAATAGAGCAATGTAATATGATAATCTCAGGTAATTATCTCTTCTTTTATAAGGAAATATAGTATTTTATCATAAAGGTTTGTATCTCTCTTTATTACAACGATTCTATACAAATGAGGCAAGTATAAAAAAATACATTTTTAAGCCTATTTTAATGATTCAACTTTTAAAATTAATGTTATTTAGTAACATTATTTAAGAAAAAATATTTATTTTTATTACATTATTTTTGCTATTATTTTGTACTTCATGAATGTGAAATAAGGGCACGATGAGAAACAATATGTATTTTGTTATACATATTGTCGATATTGTTTACCGCAGTCTTTTGGTAGAAAAGGAATGAAAATTAATGACTTTATTAAAAGGTTAAACATTGCATTTTTTGGGGTACATTGGCGATACTTGAATAAATAAGGTCGTACATTTTGAATGATCAAAATTTTAAAATCCTCGATATTACAAATCTTTAACAAAAGGGTCTAGCTATCAGATATCTTATCCACATGTAGGTATAGCTAATATATGTACAGATAATTAATGTTTTATTTTGTAAGATCCAATTCAGAATGAATTATGCATCCAGTATATCATTTATGGTTGAGCAAGGTTGTTTTTTTCTTTTCACAAAATATTTGTGAGTTATTATTCTACTTAAGTTTACCAGTTCCTGGAAAATTACACTTAATGGTGACAGAACAAAAGATATATTAAAGAGATGTACACGGTGAAAATCTAAAAAATAAGACAAGAAAGACCTCATCTATAGTAACTAGAGATCTGCTTTTTAAGTTTAATTATTCCAAGCCATTCGGCATAGTAAGATCTCAAGTTACTCCAGACAATTGGCATGTATTTCAGATCTAAGCCGAACTCCATTACATGTGCAGGGATAATTTATAGCTCTCAACACGTATTCGTATGCGAATGAAACACTAGCATTAATGAACATGGCTGTGTTTCAGAGAAGATATGATCTTGCTTTTATACGATGATATACAGAAGTGTGAAAGCTGCGCAGGTGCTTCATGCTTTATTAATGAATTACACGGAACGCATTCCGTGATGCAGCATTCATGTGAGCTTCATGAATACATTAATATTTGCTTTTCTCCTGTGCGAATGGTTTTTT
>NNCF01126422.1:703471-730467 GCA_002313205.1 Laupala kohalensis | reverse complement strand
TGTGTGTGTGTGTGTGTATATATAATTTGTATATATTTGTACGTACATATTTTGCTGTTTATAAATTTTACCTCTCACTTAAAAAATAATATGGGTCATTCCTCGTATAATTGGTCGAAAAAAAATTCAACCATTGCGAAATTCAACAAAACCCTTTTTCTTCTACTTAATTACGTCAAAAAATCAGGTGCTGTTTATGAGAGTACTTTTTAGCTATTTTGCATTTGCTCTTCATGTGGGCTTGATTTATGTCAAAACAGACTTGGATTCACTCAATGATAAAAAATGACAAAAATATGGAATCAATGGGCATAAACCTGATTTTTCGACGTAATTAAGTAGAAAAAAAAGGCTTTTGTTGAATTTCGCGATGGTTGACTTGTTTTGGCCAATTATACACCAATATATAATCTGTAAAACATAATATCAATATATAATCGACTCAATATATAATGGGTACTGAGGTACGTAAAACCTTAAATTTTTAATTAACCAATAAAATAGGATTAATTTTGAATGCCAGTGACTACAAACTCACTTGTACATTTGAAACTAAAATAAACACTTGAAATTTTGATTGAACAATGGATTAATAAATAATCTTTAAAATTAGGTCGGGTCGGAATCAAGCATTTTACGTTTACCTTATTTTCAACTATGCTGTGGCGTCTGAACTTTAAAACATATTTATTTGTGAACTTATGTTAATAATGAGCATAAAAATAATTTGCTGTGGTGGACAAGAGGGTCTGCGATAGGTTTCTGGGAGTACTCCTGTTTCCGTGACCTTTCATTCCTACATAACTTCCACTCCTCACATCTTTCATGTCAATCTCGTATCTTCTCTTTCGCCCGCGTTACTAATTTGCTTCCATAAAGTCAGTACTAGAGCACGCGGGAAAAACGATAGAGAAACACTGCCTTGTACAGTCTCCCTGTAACATCACACCACAAGCCCTGATGCGATGTTAGTATTTTTTGGTAGAAGCGAGATCCACATATATACCACCACACTTATGGTAGATAGTTTGCTGCCACCAGCTCGGTTTCCCGAGCAATCAAACACACGTGTAATAACAATAAATAATGATTTAATACAAATTAAACAGCAATCTGAATTTACAAACGGAGACAAACTCCCAAAGTCATTAATACATATAAAAATCTGTTATTACACAAGTAATGCTATCGGAAAGCATTAATTACACGTAGATGAATTAGTTGAAGACAACTAAATAGTAAAAACCATCTAGGTTATATGAACCTTCAAAATTACAAGTCGTTTTCCCCAACAACTAAATGTTACAAGTTACGTCACTCGCAACTAGTAATAAATTACAAGACTACCGCAGCAGAGTGTCTCATTGTTCTACATCCGGCGACATACTTCATTCACCACGTCTTAAAATTCTTCTTTTCTGAGGTACATCTAAATTCCAGTGGACCTCGCATGGGTCAACGTCGCAGGCCGCATTCTCCGAGAACAATCGTACCTTCCTTAGAAAGTGAAAGGTGTACGTTCAAATAACACCTCAATAACTGAAGAGGCTTAGGGTGGGTCCCAAGTTCGTCGCCCTTGTCTTAGCGGCGAACAGCCAGACTGTAATCTTCTTAGCAATGTTCGGCTTGTGAAATGCGAAGAAATATTAATAATTCACAAATCGACAGAATGTCTTGGCTCTGACGTTACGCTCCCCATCAAAACGACGAAAGAATACATACATACATACTGAGCATACACAGATGGATAAAAAATTTGTGTTCACGCATAGTATTGGTATTTAGTATATTAATGTAATAATTTAATCATTATTCTCTAAAGAAACAAGTTAAATGGGTTCATTACATATCACGAAAAGTGATTTTCAATCCTGTCAAAAATGTCTCTATTTATGTCAGTTTTAATTATATTATTAAATATATTTTATATGCACAGTAATAGTCTGTAATATATCTTCAGATTTATAAGTTCAGGATACATGACCACACTATTACTAATTTCAATAATTCAAGAAATTATTGAGTGGTAGTGTAACATGTATGTTTTGCTGAGTAGTAACTTGCTACTTCATGCACTATCGTTTAGAAACACCCAGAAGTAACGAGTAAGCCACTAGAGACACGGATATCAAAAACACGTCAATACAGCACATTCTATAGCTTACGCGTGACATGGTTATGTAAATGTGTACGTCACACATTAACATCGCTCTGTCAATCACCATGAGAGATGAGTATCATTCAATTAGACTTCTGTAAGAGAAAGAGCGTAAACAGATGCGTTCTTTTTATTCCGCAATAAAATTTAAACATGAAAATGTCAACCCTTTAATTTTTGTTAGTTTTGTGATTGTGGTTTCAACATGAAAATGAATAGAGATTCAAATGAAATTACACATCATTCTCCAAATATTGCGTTATTATAAACGGATTTGTTCCAATGGAATGTTTTATGCTTCCAAACCACTCGACAAATATCATTGTTTTGCGTCACACAAAATGGATTATTAGATGAACTCTGAAAAAGCTTCGAATATTTGAAATCAGGGTTTTTATCTCAACAGTTATCGTTTTCACTAATCAGGCTTCGTTCTCGTTCTGATTTGACACGTTTTCTAACTAATTGTAAAAATGAATAAACATTTTTTATTATTACGTAATCAGATGAGGAACGCACAATCCAATAAGCTTTAAAATGAAAATTAAAAAAAAACAAAAAAACAGTGAATATACCTTTTTGGGAATACTCTCTCCCTGGTGGTCCATAGCGCACCCATAACGATACCACTCCCTCACAAAATATTTCCCAGGGCTCGGAATTTGCATCTTTTGCAATTTTTTTACTTAGTTAGGCTTTGAAGAATTGATTTGAAGTATTCTTTATCCCGTGGGATCATTTAAATTTAATTTATAGTGCACATTTTAAAAGATGCTTGCAAATAAATATATAATTTTAAAGAGCTTGGTTTCGAATTTTTACATGTATTTAATTGAATTTTCAGTGAATATTTTCAACACTTTTAGCACATATTTTAAGTGGATATTTTGAAGTTCGTGTGTGTGTATATCCCGATGTTTAGTGCATATCGATCACGTAACGCTGCACTACATCATTAAAAATGCTATTTTTCGAGGAAATGTGGGGACAAATTTTGGTACCTACACTGTCAAAATATTTGTCTTTAATTAAAAAACCGCATATCCAATTTATATAATTCAGTAAGAAGACAATCAGTGAAATAGTCAATTTCACAAGAATCTTTAAAAGAATTTGCATTTTTGGTGTTCAATTAGTATGTTTAATTCCATTACGTGAACATCAAATGTTAATACACAACATCCCTCAGAAAGCAAACAAATGGAAATCAGTTGATCACTGTTACTTTGAGCCAAAACCCTCCACGTGAATCTATCATTATTAGTAATCCCAGTTCAGAATCCATTAATTCCTCCTGACTTTGGCGCCACTCAATCCATTATCGGATCACCGCCAAGAGGCTGTTCTGTAATGAGGATAGGTCGACAGTGCGTCCCCAAATCGCTCCAAGTTAAGACCAAGGGTATCAAGGAGGATTTCTCATCGACCCTATCGCGAGCCCGCTCTCGCAATTTTAGAGAAATCGTAATTAACTCAATGTTAGGGATCATAGGTGGTTATCTGATCTTTTCTCGATTACCACAAACGTGATATCTGTATTGCTGCAAGCTAATTCTGTTCGTGAGTTATTACACTATTGATCTCAATAAACTACCCATCCTGGCTCGGGTTTTTCTTCGGTTTTCCTTCCCATATCTAGGAACATTGTTAACACACACAAAACCTTTTCCGATAAAGAAACAATATAAGAAATGACATTATTCTTTCTTTCAATCGCCTCTATTTTAATTCATTGTAAAGTAAAATAAGAGCATGCTAAATAGTATTCAAATGTTGCTTAATGAAGACATCGGCTAATAATTTTATACTACTTGATCTTCGAAATAAAATTTTTTTTAGTTTATTCTCTATGAATAATTACTCTGCAACTTTAATTTCCCGCTCACCATCTCTAGCACGAAACCAGGCCACAATCTTGCTTGAACTCAATAGTGTCAATACACAATTCTTAATATTACATTAATATTATTCGTGGTTATTCATTATTGATGAAAGAGAAGGATTCATTCCTCATTGCATTCATTATCTGCTTGTCTTGCTTTATTTTTTCGTTCTTTCTAAACTCTCCCCATGCGTTCACTGGATTGTCTTTCTTTCTTCGGTCCATTCGCATTTCTTTATTCTATGTTATTCCACGTTCAAATGTGTGTTTTATAATATTTCTGATTATTTGCTAAGATCAAATATTATTTTCTCTAATGTTTATTTGCCTGAAGTTTTTTTGTTTCAAGTATCGACTTTTTTTCCTGTTATTTGTGATGTTAAAGATTCTGCTGTTATTCTGGTCTATTCCCCGTATATTATTAAAAGTCACGAAGTAAAAAATATCATTTGTGAGATGAGAAATGTTGCTCTGGTTAATACTATCCTGGTCTTTTCCCTGTATGTGTGTTTCTCGTTTCGGCCAGCAACAGGTCTTGGTTACGAGTACTAATAAGGCCCAATTCTACGAGTGTTTACTCACTAGACACATAGTGAAACATTTGTGGGGAACAGCGTATAGATGGAATCTAGATTGCCGTATCCGATTAATGCAACTGCGATTGTAACCCTCAAAGGGTAGACTTCGTGAGATGAGAAATTTTTGGCAACCTTTGGGTATGTTTCTGGGAATCCTCCAGCCTCCTTATCACTCGCTACATCAATGCTTACTTATCTTTATGTCCCGTTTCTACCTTCTTGGTCGTCCGATATGGTCTAGGTAGAGAAGAAGCTCCAGGGGTAGGTAAAGAAGGGCAGTTGTCGAAGTAGAAAATGTTAGTTGACTTTGAAGATATTGACGTCAACTCGACGTTCTAAAGGTCCAACAGTATAGAAACTTTGGTCTAGCCTATCTGCGTATGTTACATAAATGAAAGCAAATTCTTTTCGGAATTTTCCCCTAGGGTAAAAAAGAAGGGAATTCTTTATTTTAAAATTGCCTAATTGATTTTGACCCTTCTTCCTTCCTTCAAAATAGACTTTTTATGACAAAGAATTGAATACGTAACAGTTTTCCAAAAGTTGAATTTTCAAAATTACTTTGAAATATTTTCGGACCTAGTTCTTCTCGCTCACTGCCGACACCAATTATCTGGTCACAACAAAATGATGTACTTCGCCCCTCTACAATAATGTCTCGTCCGATTTTTAAATGGCGTTTTGAAATGGGAAAAATATGTAATGATTGCTTAAAGATGGTAGGTTAAGAAAAATATTCATTGTATTTTTCATTTCTAATCGAAAATAATTTAAAATGAAATATACGGAATTTACATTAAACAAAAAATTACAAAATGACTTTAGTCATAGTAAAACTGTCCCACAACAGACCCTAAGGGGTGCCCGTGGTTCGGGGAAGACTGGAGTTTAGCAACTTTTTCGGTCACGCCACAAGGTTTTGGGGAGATGAGAATGACGCTCCAGTCGGTTTGACTTCCGGGATGTACCTGCTCTAATTTTAATGAATACTGTTTTGGTCAGGCTGTCTTTTTCTCCAGTTTTCCGTCGGGTAGAGGTGGATTTTTTATATAGGCTCCCAAGGTCCTTGTGTAGGGGCAGCTTCTGTTGAAATAATTAATCTCGAATGTAGAATTATTTGTATAGTTACGACTTATAAACAATATTTTCCTAATAATCTATAGTTTGATAATTATACGTACTTCTGAAATAACTTTGTTTTCATAAATACAAATTTGTTGGTAATACGTAGCAAACTATTTTTGTCTCAGGAGTGTGCTGAAATTTTTGAATCCACCTCTGCCTTAAGGCCCTTGGTGGGAATTGATGGGACGGTCCCTTGCTTGCTTCCGGAGAGTAAATTAGTTGATGGTCCTCCACGTGGTCATACGCAGTTTGTCCTGCTTTTTTATTTTTTGACTAAATTTATTATTATATCAGATTATACTTCATCTTCGCTTTGTTTTCCGTACGGAAATTTCTTCACGTGTAGCATATCCGTTCGCAGACGATATCCGGGAGATAACGGTCCCACAGAGATGATCTCCGTAGGCGACTCGAGCATCGCAAGGCCATTGCAGGGGGTCACATAGCAAAGACTGCTTGACCTTGAGTGACCACTCAAGTGTGTTGACCTCTGAGCTCTTCCCGCCTCCGTGAATTATGGCCGAGGTTTTTCTATGACACGGAGAAGTAGTGGCCAGTTCATAGTTTCTAATAAAACTTCCGTGAGAGATGGCAGGAAAGTGGAGAGTAAACCTTCCGTTATTTACTGAAGCGAGAGAACTTAGTAAGATCGCAATAAGATAAAGCAAATTTACGCCTGGACAGTTTCAAATATTATGAATTTCCAAAAGAATTTTCTCAGAACACTTGAGAATTAGTAAGAAAGAAGAAAAAGAGAGTGATAAAAACGATAAGGAGCTAAGGAAATATTGATTTCCGATTTTTTTATGATTACAAATTATTCAACTTTATTTGTCTTCTCTATGGGAGAACGGGATTCAGGGTTTTCTTTACCTGTATCCTGTCAAAGTCTTGGTAGACTTTACCCTGCATTCTCAGAAAAATCGATATGAAGGTAAAAGTGAATAATAAAAGAAATATCTTGACTCCATAAATTTCATGACTGCAGTGACGATAATATAAATGTTGACCATTATAAATTGACTTGGGTTCCTGTATGGAGATCACATGGTTAAATCCCACAAGCAAGTATTTAAGTTTAAACTACACAAAACGTTCGTTTAAGGGTAACTTTTCAACAAGAAACCAGAGATAAAGTTGGAAAAGAATCAATTAATGATTGTTTCATGATTTTCAGCACACACACCCACAAAACCAATTCAATTCGTATACTTAAAAGCTGTATAGTTTCAGTTCCAGAGAATGGTTCAAGTGTTTTTAAAAATTGAACAGAAAACCACAAAGTCAATAGTTATCAAAAATTGTTTTCCTTTGGAAGGATCCTTTACATAATAAATAATTAAATGTTAAATGTAGATAATATCTTCAAAACTAATTGTGTCATTATTTTCATCTGTGTTTGAAAGAGTAAATTTCCATAGAAAGAATATTTTATAATCGTTAAAATCGACCATGAAAAATGGAAAAAAAGATTGTTTCAAAAAATCTTTATATTTAAATGAAAAAGATGAAAAAGAGAAAAGAACATGGTTAAATAAACAAGTTCTATAGAGTGGATGAATATTTTTTAAAATCAATACACAAAATGAGTTTTCTAAAATTGTGATAAGGATGTGAAAACTAAAAGAAACGTATTGGTGTCAATACAAAAGGAAGAGAAAGATGTAGAACATATTACGAAAGGAACTTATATAATACTAAAAGAAATCAGAACAAACTGACAAAATACGCAATATAATAATAAAATTACCAATATTACAAATACCTTTCCAATAGTCTAAAAATAAATTAGTAATAATTTAAAAATAAGTTTTAATACATAAATTAAATACAAAATACAGATTCTAAATAAGTTGTATAAGCTATGATATTCAAAAATAAATCATAAATTCATTAACAAAACTGTGTATACCTCAAGAATAAATGTCAAACCTAAATATTTAGATAGGTAAATTAGATTGTCAGAAATATCTAAATAGGGTAACCTAATATATTCTATCTTTTAAACTTCGAAACCTAATGTTAGCTCAAGAGGAGTATGTATCTAAGTGATATAATCTAGAACATTTACAAACTGGAACCTAATGTTAGCTGAAGAGGAGAAATGAAAACCGAAATTAAGACAAGTCGGTGAAATGAACTGATCCAACGCATCATCCAGGATGCAACGCCATAGAGCAAAGGAAGGGGAGACGAGTGGTGTAAGAACGGCGCCGGCGCTTCTGCGAACGAACAGAGAGAAAGAGGTGAGTAAAAGTATTTTTACTACTTTGTTTAACCTTCTTTTTACTTTCCAATTATACAAATACTGTCAAGCAAGTAGTCTAATCGTCCAAAAAATATTCGAGATCTCTTCAGATTATTGCAAATTGTCTCCAGGAGATAAAATTTTTCAAATTTTTGAGATGATAACTAATGTCTTGTGTATGCGTGAAGGCTTTTGTTCACAAAATAAATCATAAAAAGAATTTATGAAATTTTCTCAATGTGGTCTTTATTATGATTGTTCAGTACCATAATCATATTGTGAAGAAGTATATTTGGAAAGTTGAGTGGGTCTTGCTCCAGATTTTTGTGTTAGTTTTGTAACTGAACAGAAACATGCAAAGAGGTGTGTTTTCTTTTTACATTTATTTTATATTTTATTACATAAAGTAGTAATACTATCCAACGTTTTGTTATTTATTAATTCATAAGACCTTCTTGCCGCCGTCATCACTGCTGTTACAAAAATACACAATAATGTTGAAAAGCAATTTTGTGATCGACCGCGCGGTCGAAAAGACCTTATGAATTAATAAGTAAAAGAAATTGGATTGCATGATTACGTCTTCTTTATACTTCTTTATAACACCGAACCTTGACATACAATTTTATTTTGTACGCGCTAGTATTTTTCAAAGACAATTTGTATATTTCCCAATACACGTAACTACTTCATTATTTGGATAGAATTTAAATCTAAAGATATAACATCTATAACTCATGCCCGTAATTAAATACAAAAATATTTTCGTAGTATTCTTTTAGTAAATAACCCCCTGTATAATTAGATACATGAGTTAAAGAGAATAAAATAAATAAGTAGATAAGAATGTTAGCAATATTAAAACAAAATTTTTCTTTATTATTGCAAAGAAATTATTATCAGTACTAATTAACAATAAATATTATTATTAACAATAATTTATGATATTTACAAATTATTTAAGAACTAGAGAACAAATTATTTGTTGAAAATAAATTTAAAAATAAGATGCTATAATTAATGCAAAAAGTATTTATTACTGGTAATTTTCAAATTTGTCTTTAAATGGATAATTTTAATCATTTGTTATTTATAATTTTGAATGTAGAACACTTCTTAATACCCATAAACGTACAAACTTAATTTACATAATGTAAAATACTCTCTAGTTCATTGTACTTTACCTCCCACAAAAATATGCTACAAGTAGGGAGGAAACAAGTGGAAATAAAAGAAGCAAGAAGAAGCTATTTCTTGAACCCAACAATTTATGTTGGTCGATTGCTACATGGAACCAGTAGCTTTAGTTGCTAAACATTTTCCTCTTGTGATACCCCAGTGTCCTCGCAAGATTCATTGCCATCCACGTCGAGAATATTCCCTGGATACTGACAGGCCACTCTCCCAAAATATATTTCGCCATGACAAAGTTAAGTTACGTTCAGTGCGATTATTCCTTCCAAAAAAGATCCCTCAAGTCCTTGAAATTAATTGATGCACTTGATTTTAAACGCACACATTAAAATTTTTTTTGTAGCAAACAACATTTACTTTTGCGACACCAATTTAATAAAAAAAAAGGAGTATGTACATAGTTCACGCTACAAGGAAGGGTTTTTAAAAATTGAAATCAAGACGTCCGTCAACAAACTATCTACAATACCCCAGCTGAGTCCGTGGATACCACAAGAATATGAAAAACATTAATTATGTTATGTTGAATGGAAATGGAAGACTGGACCAAAATTCGAACTCGGGACCTCAGAAACGCACAGATGAGCTAACCCGTCTCCCATTTTCATTTAACATAACGTAATTAATCTGTTACTTGGCGGTGTGGTTAACCGCAATTTATGAGATTTCTGTATGTTTATGAAAAACCTTCACGATTTTGAAGTTCTTCGTCGTTTGCCGGTGGCAACTGTCCAATTCTTTTCATGCGTTTACTGATCCATCTTCCGAGACGAGAAATTAATATTTTTATGGCTTTAATGCTGCTCTAATAGTTCTTACCTTCTTAAAAATGAGGAAGTTCAGGATAATGCATTTTTCTATCAAAAATATTTTGATAAATGAAATGAAGAATTATAATTCAAAAATAGATCTGTCTCCTGTGTTTTCGTGACTGCGCATCATCAACTCATCAACTCCCAACAGATCCCGTTGGCAGCGAGCTGACTGCAGTCTTTCAGTACTTGTCGCGCCTCTGAGTTTTCAAAATGTCTTCTAGTCACGCGGCGCTCAAAGAAAGAAAAGAAGAAAGAATGCCATGTACAAACATGGCGTATCGCGGTGTTTTGCAAAAGAACCCGTGATTAAATGACAGTACTTTACGTCTCTAGAACTCTTTTCGCGACTTTATTCTGGTGGTCGTGCTACCTAATGACACAGCCCAGTCGGTTTTTCTTCCATTATATTTTCCACACTTTGTCATCATTTCATACTGTAATTTCTGAAGCAAATTATCACAACGTTCTTAGAAAAATGAAATATGAAAAACAAGATAAATACATATTACTAATTTGCATCCGATTGACGTCAGAGAAAAGATGTTTTATATTAAATATTAAGGTTGAAAACAAAACTGCGTGTAATATTCCCATTATTAATTTTATGGTTTTTAAACAAATGTCTTTGAACATTGAAAAATGAGTATAATTTCACTTCTCCTTTCTTACACAATAACTTCTATCGATTGTTACAAATAAATACTTTACATTAATATCTTGAATAATATTACGTGAAAAAATAATAGATACATTTTTTCAATAAATATTTCTTACATAAGTTTATTATTTCAGAACCGCAAGTGAAAAGAAGTTTATATTTATTTTTGATTTCTTATATCATAAAGAGAATAAGAAAATATTGGAACAGGAATTGAGTTTATTCTATGAGTCTGCTCAGATTCTTTGAATTTTCTTCATAAATTTTTTATCGTGTATCGTCTATGGCAGTCAATGCTATTTATTTACTCGCAATTGCGCCAATGTGCGTATGCAAGCCTAAATTTACATTTAAACAATAGTACATTTTACTTTTTTCATTAATCCTCTTTGAGGAAGAGAAGAAATTAACAATACTTTTTTAAACTTTATAATACTTAAACGAAGACTTAAATATGAGTTCAATGGTGATAGAAAACCTAATTTAATGTTGGTCAAGTAAATGCAGAAGACCAAACCACAAAATTTGTTTTACTTTCGACCAATGCGAACTAATTGAGAAAATTAACGACTTATATTTTAATAACAAGTTATTTAAAACGAAGACGTCCACTCATTTGAAACTAAGTACATAAAAATCAATGTTTTTCCGTCAGCAAACAACTGTTAGCCTACCTACCTTTCTAGGGTAACTAGGGTAACAGGTGTCGAGTCGTGACTGAGTGAGTTGAACATTTTGACAGCAGACTTTTGATTCAGAGGGTCTTGTTCAGTGTTGATGGGTCAACATTACTTAGCATTTGAGAGACCCTTTTGACAACAAACAGTGCCGCTTGCGGTGAATGCCTTCCACAAGTCAGCCTCATCAAAGGAATGAGGGAAAGGTGGCAAGAGTTGGGGTGTTCTGTACTCCGCTATGAACACGAATCAGACTACTCGGCTGTAGTAACCTCCTTCCTATGCCTTTGGTAAAATGATTAACTTAATATATTAGCTTTATTCGTCTGCAGATAAAACGTATAATTTTTCGTCAAAGGTTTTATAGTTTTAGCATATATGTTCTGTAAGAGGACCCGCAAACTATCAACGGCCTATGAAACCAAAAAGTGTGCCAATGCTATGGATGGCACTGAGGGCGATTTGTTAAGGGTTACATATGACGAAGAGGAAATCGACTCTAGGCATAGAATGGGACCCATATGACCAGCTTCTGAACAACGAAAGTGAGGATAGACTTGGATAATGAATGTGAGGATTTTGAAGGATTTGAACTACATTGGTGATTTATTTGTTTTATTTTATAATGGTTTTAATTTACATAAATTTCGATCTACTTTTTTGTATTTGTCCTGTAAGACAATCCTGGATTTTCGGGGCCATTTTTTATGATACAACTATCGTTTTATCTGCGGAAATGTACAGTAATTAATCATAATATTAATTAGATTTTTAACCATTATCAATGCACGTTCTGGAATGGTCTCTGAATGGATCAATGGAGTTAAATAGATTTTCATATATTATTCCAAAGCGTTGTTTGTCAACTGTCGATAGTGTTTAATTGGGCTCAATTTCACCACCAAAATTAATTTATTGAATGCTATTGCGCGTAATTGTGGAAACAAGTAGTTAGAAGAAACCAACTTTGTTAGTACGAACCATTTCCAATGTTAAAAAATGACATAAGTCGGGAAATATGGATTTACGATAAGGACCTCTGTAAGGTAATCATCTAAATGTTAACTAAATAATCACACGAAGTTTCAGCTAACTTCATCACTTTCCCGTTGTCACAAGCCTAGATGACTCGTGTGGGATTCCTTCTATAAAGAGATGTTTGTCCGATATTTTACTGCTTCTGTACACTTGAAACCGGATCGATATATAGATGCAAAATTTAAGAAAAAAAACCGACTCTCCTCAACTTGCCACTTTTATATAGGTAGATTAGGTGGTCGAACATTAGATTTGAAATGTTGGTAGTAAAGTGTTAGTAGAAGTAAGATTATTTCACCATCGTGCTACGTGCTACACACTGTTGTACGCGACAGTCAGTAGACTGAATACTAATTCTTCTTTATTCTACAAGTCTTTTCTACAAGTTTTATCCCAAATTTAATGTCTTCTTGAATTTCAGCATTCAGTTTTGTGAACTCGTTTACAACTTCTTCTCGAGTGTATGAGCTAGAATCAAGGTGAAAACCTCTCCTGACCAAGTACAAAGCGAAAGAAAATTTATCCGGGAGAATAGAAAAGTATGGTATGTAGTGATGAGGGGGGGGACTGTTCTGTCGATACCTCTATAGAATCCTGCCCTGAATCCTTCCACCATTAAATTCAGTGTTTCTTAATCGCTTCGATTCATCGATTGGCCCCTCCTACTCACAAGCATA
The DNA here is from genome assembly GCA_002313205.1 of Laupala kohalensis. Classification (NCBI taxonomy): domain Eukaryota; kingdom Metazoa; phylum Arthropoda; class Insecta; order Orthoptera; family Trigonidiidae; genus Laupala; species Laupala kohalensis. The sequence continues at coordinate 717,417 of NNCF01126422.1, read as the reverse complement.
TACACCAGTTGTTCCCACATAGTCAATTTGACATTTCAACACCACCATTAGTGATTTCTCGTTATTAGGGGTGACAAATACTCCACTTGGTGTTTTCTTCATTATTGCTGTCTTTCCTGTTTTTCTCCTGGCTAAGTTTCACTGTTGCTCTCTTTTTAAATCAATAGCTGAAAAGGACGTGAGTTCTGTTTCAAAAAAATAGGCACGTAATTATTTATATAAAAGTTCTGGACTGAACTCTCTCTGGTTGTTCGTTTTTACACTATTAAGGTGCATTCAGCCCCAATGATCTCGATAAAATTCATAATTATGTACACAAAATATGTATGCGCTTACTGAATCCAAAAAATTCATAAAATTGTTAACACTACCACCAGACACATACAAATTTAACTACGGCATGGTATTTTCTGACTCAAAAATTTTGAAACACCACAGTTGGTGAAAAAAATCACACGAAATATTATAGAATATGAATCTATTAGAAAATGTAGAAATCTTTAAATATATTTAAGTTTATATGACACTTAAATAAATTTGCTTAGGAAATAGCTAATGTGTAGCTAAGTGATGGTAAAATGTGTCGCTTGCCATGAACAAACATAACTTAAGACATTCCTCTTGAAGGAAAACGCTTTTAATAACTTGGTTACACGGTCTCTGCGACTTCTACCAAGATATGTTTCAACGTAAAGTGGGCGTTGTAGATTTTGGTTGTTTAACATTTTCATTTACATACAGAAATTAAGTTACGCGAGTAGAATCTTCCCCTTATTTCACACAAAGTTTCTTTGATGCAAATGTCGCCTTTTGAGTGATAATGAGCAACTCACAAAAGGAATAGAATATTTATGAGTCATAATTTAAGGCGGGATTAATTCTCATCTTCTTCCTGCTGTTCTAACGTTTGAACATTTGTAGTTTAATATAGCAGAATGAAATAAAATATTGCACACTTTTTTCTTTTAGTTTACTTTCTATTACACTCATATATAATAATTGGAAAATATATTAAAATAATAGTAACTGATTATGAGACATTTTCATCATATATAGAAATATTAATGAAGAAAACGTTTATCTTGGTAATATATGATTTTCTATCGATGTTATCTATATATCCTGATACACAATTTATTAAATACCACTTTCACAAATAAGATCCGATATTTAAAATTGTGAGGCAACGTAATAAAATACCTATATTTTCCACATTTGAAATCATTTTCGTATAAATAAAAGTGACAAAAGTAATTTTCTCGCGTTTTTACTTCGAAAACCACAAAGAAGAAAAAAGAGAAGGGAAACATATAGTTGATGTCAGGATAAGTGTTATTTTTACTTCGTGTGATGATGACATAAACAAAAAAAATGTTGCATTTGGTCTCACGAAAAAAACACTGTAACAGTGCAGTTTCAATGAAATTTAAAATTTTGATTTAAGTCTCATATTTTTATCAAATTATTTTAAAAAAATCGATGTATCTCTCAGAAAAAAAATCCGTTTTAGGATCCAGCTGTGTTTATAACGAGTATCGAGGTTTTACAGTTCCAGACTAAAATAAAATTGCTAATCTGTTTTCCTATCCACTCCGTCACGAATTTCCAAAACGACGGATTCAGCATAACGAATGGAAAAGATGTAAGAAAGCAATTTGTTCTTTTCTTTATTCGACAGTACAAATAATATACTAGCCCTGAAGTTCCCATTTTTGTCGCTAAGGTACACTAAAAAATACCATCGTTTGAAGTACCCCAACTCCTATAAATACAGTTAAATAGAAAGTGTAGTCACAATGTTTTTACGTACATTCTTATTTAATTAATTTTTGGTTTAGAATAATGTATAATGTTTGACTTGAAAACAACGACGAATTATTTAGTGTAAGTAATTTTTTTTCGTCGCTTTATTTATAATAGTCAAAAAATAATGTTTAACGCCTTAATTCTTGGAACACCTGTGATCCATCAAAGGAAAACCTTTTAGGAACCGCTTCTGTAACTCGGTAATTACTTAAGTGTGCACCGCGTCGCCCAGAGGCCTCATGCCACCACTCTCGGCGAGATAAATTGAAATATAATATGCATTGATTTATCGATAAATCCCATTTTGAAAACTAATTTTCATATCTTCATTTCTGTACTCCATAAATAGTTATACCGTAGTATTAAAATTATTTTCCATAGGGACACCGCTGTAAATGATAATGTAGGTAGATCAAGGAAGCCGCGGGTCTACAACGCTTGGAAACCACAGCTCTATCCCATGTAGGTTCCACATCAGATAATGAATTTGTGTGCCCTCAGGTTCAATCTAATTGCTCAGCTGAGCATTGGCGCGTAGTATCTCGCAATGTTAAACCCGTCAGACCGTCGCTCCTGTTAGAGACCTTAATTTAAGAGAGAACCATTAGTGACAGAATAGACAACGCGCAATTACTCATAGTGGTTCCAATCAGCTGGAGTTGGTCATATGATTGTATAGTGTCTCCGTCCCTTTTTCCCCTTTTTCCCTTTTCCACCAATAAGAGGTGAACATCGAGTGACAGCTGGCGCCAAAGGGAAATGAGAATTTGTGAATAGTAAATTAAGCTGGTATGAGAAATAACGTGCTCAAAATTTGTAGACGTGGCAGACGGTTCTCCCTTAAATTAAGATCTCTAGTGTCTGTGTGTCTGAGCCACCACCTTAATCGAGAGAGAATCGTAAGGGGAGGAAATATAATGCGAAATTTCGCACATTTCCGGAAAATATTTCATGCAATTTCTTGTAGTGGTGTCAATCTGCTAGAATTCGATACATGATTGTGTTCTGACTCTTTTCCATTACCTCCTCGCCATGAGAGATGAGCATCGAGTAACATCTGGGCCATGAGAATTTGCACGTAGTAAATACAGTTGTTGTATAAGAGAAATAACGTGCTCTGAAGTTGAGACGGTTCTCTTTTAAATTAAGGTCTCTAGTGTCAGTCAATTCTATTATTAATTTTATGATTTTTAAAATAAATGTCTTTGAATATTGTATAATGAGTATTATCTCAATTCTTCTCTTGTTACACAATAACTTCTATCGATTGTTACAAATAAATACTTTACATTAATATTATGAATAATATTACGTGAAAAAATAATAGATAAAATTGTTCAATAAATATTTTTTAGTAAGTTTATTATTTCAGAACCACAAGTGAAAAGAAGTTTATATTTATTTTTTTACTTCTTAAAACTAAATATAATAAGAAAAGATTGGAAACGGAATTGGATGTATTCTAAGAGTCTGTTCAGATCCTTTATATTTTCATCAGAAAATTTATATAACTAATTGTATATAACTAATTTACCTTCTTAAATAACAAATTTTTGGCTTAGTACAATGTATGATGTTTGACTTGAAAACAAATACGAATTATTTAGGGTAAATAATTTTTTCCATCGTTTTATTTAGAATAATCACTAAATGAGGTTTGATGCCATAATTCTTGGAACACGTGTAATTCATCAAAGGAAAACCTTTTAGAAACCGCTACTCTGATTCAGTGATTCCCAAAGTGTGTACACTGCGTCGCCATAATGTTCTGTGCCACCACACACGGGCGGTAAATTGAAATATAATATGCATTTATTTAATGAAAAATTCCATCTTACGAACTAATTTTTATATCTTCATTTCTGTACTTCATACATAGTTATACCATTGTATTAAAATTATTTCCAAAGAAATATAACTACAATTTTTCTGCACTATACAAATAATGATTATGACTAGGGGCACCGCTATAAGTGATAATGTAAGTAGATCAAGGAATCCGTGGATCTACAACGCTTGGAAACCACTGCTCTATCCAATGCAAGCTCCACTTCAGATAATGCATTTATGTGCCCTCAGGTCCAATCTAATTGCTCAGCTGAGCATTGGCGCGTAGTATCTCGCAATGTTAAACAAGTACGACCGTCGCTCGTGTCTGCTAGAGACCTTAACTTACGAAAGAAACGTCAGTGCGGAATTTCTCACTTTACCGAGAAAAAGCTAGGGTGGTTCATCAGCTATAGTTGGTCACATGGTTGTGTTGTGTCTTCTTCCCTTTTTCCTTTTTCCACCAATAAGAGGTGAACATCGAATGACAGCTGGCACCAAAGGGGAATGAGAATTTGTGCATAGTAAATTAAATTGGTATGAGAAATTACATGCTCAAAATTTGTTGACGTGGCAGACGATTCTCCCTTAAATTAAGTTCTCTAATGTCTGTGTGTCTGAGCCACCACCTTAATCGAGAGAGAATCGTAAATAAGGTGGTCTTTCTACCTCCTACCAATGAGAGGCGAACATTGAGTAATAGCTGGCGCCAAAGGGACTATGAGAATTTGTGCGTAGTAAATATAGCCGTTGTATGTGAGAAATAACGTGCTCTAAAGTTGTGACGGTTCTTTCATAAATTAAGGTCTCTAGTGACAGTCTATCCGTGGCGCCACGGGACTCGACCGCGAACTGTGGCTACGTCACAGTGACGCGACGCATACAAAGCGAAGCTACGCTGACCGCGGGAATGTGCGTGGAGCGGAAGCTGACTGACGTCGTGAGTGCACGTCACAAGGAGCTCTTTTGAAAGGCGGAAGCGGGATGGACTTTCGCCTCTGGCGTCGTCTATCTCCACGCATGAATCAGGGCTCACGCGTGACTTCAGACCGAGAGTATATAGGTTGGATTTGCGTAACATATTTGTGAGCGAACTCTACATGAATGGGCTCTAATGACCTTCGATGTTGACGAGCCCTAAAGCCCCAACAACAACAAAATCTACATGAATTGGGTAATTATTAGTAGAAATGTGCGAAGTGCCAAATTTGCGAACATGAAGTTATTATAAAAAGAACTATTTACATCACACATTTTTATTTATTTTTTCTTGAAACTCTAGATAGGAACAAATGGTTAACTCTTAAGCTCGCTTTACTCAGTTTTTACAGACTGTTTCGATTGATACACATCAGATTGGATGCAGATTGTATGGAAATTTTCAAGCATGCTCTATTTTTCAGTACGAATCTTACAAATTGACTAGAGCACTTCCAGAGACATCTCTGCTAGTTGCGGCGTCTGTGTTCACTGGAGTCGGTTGCTTGGTTAAAATAGTTTGCGTAGTAATAGTTTTTTCTGTTGTTGTGTTTCTTGGTTAGTTGAACGTCGGTAATCCTTCATAGTGAACAAAACATAGTCTTAACTACACCATTTGTTTATCATTGAAGTCTGTTCGCATATTCAGAGAATTGGTAGCCCCGTTGAGGTTAGTTGTTTGTTGCGCTCCCTGTGGCGTTGAGAGACAACGCGTACTAACATCATCCATTTCTCGTCCAATGCTGTGGAAAACGCTTATTTCGGAACGCCCATTTTCTGCAGATCTTTCTTCTTTTTGGTCGTAATTGACTTAACTAATGAGCTAACTTGGAACATTGTAGACTGTTAATCTTTCTCACGCTTTGCTTTCATCATTACTTTAATTCTACGACAAGACCCAAGTTCTCTATATGGTAACAAATGAATATCACTCATGAAATTGGCAAGGGATTTAGGCTGCTGCCATTTTGTGATAGTTTTGGGAACTCTTCATAGTCTTCTGTGGACTTTGTCCCAAAGATACGTAATTCACCATGACCTTTTTGCACCTTTTTAGTGCAATGTCTCAATTTCTCAAATTTTGGCACTTTACACCTTCCTACTGATAAGTACCCAATTCATGATAACTGACCATTGAAAATGAATTACATCTGATCAATAGTCGCAAAACAAAAATTGTTTAATTCTAGATTTCAATGAGTGACAAGATAGATTAGCATTCTTTTCATTTATAGTAAACTAGCTGCGTTTCTACTTCTTTTTTCATGCCTAGTTTGTATCTTATGTGTCAATAAACGTCCTTGAATACCTTAACACATCTACAGAAAAAATTAGTCGTATTCAATTGTCGAAACAATTGTGAATCAAAATACGCATCCTAAACAAAACGAAGTATTGTAGAGCCTAAGCAAACCAATTCTACTTGAGCATACTAAACATCCTAAATTAAAAAAATCTACTTGAGCATTCTGAACATTCTCAAAATACTTAAACAAACCAATTCTAATTGAGCATGGAATGGGTTTGGCCAATATTAAATTGTTATGTGTGATCATTAATCTGAAAACCAGAAAAATGATCAGTCGACAATATGTTCGCCAAGAATCTATACAATGCTAATTTAATGGAATTTTTATAATACTTTTGAAACAATCTATTGAAAATTTTGGTACCAAAGTACGTTGTTATTATTCGTCAGTGTGTCTTCCCAGCATTTACACGGTTCTTTCTTTCCGGATGAAGGTATTACGCTTTCACGAAATTAAACATTTATTGTGTAGTATATGATACTTACACAATTAAGTATGAAGTGGGAAAAGAATTGAATTTTTAACGGTAGTTACAATAAGAAAATAGTTTCAACACAACGTGCTTTAGCTCTATTATTCTGCAATATTCACCGCACACGCCGGACGTGTTCCTAACTTAAGTACAAAAAGATCAGATCATACAAACAAAAAGGTAAATTTCACATAGAAATTATGGATAGAGAAATACGGATCGTAATGTCAATATTTGAAAGTGTTCTTCAAAAACCAGCTTTAATTTAAGAATTGTCTGAATAATGAAATGACAAATGTGAAAAAATAACGTACAAATGACCTCTTCCTTAATAGTTAATGTAGCGTATGTAATATGGTTCTATATTTTACTTCAAGTTCAGCCGGATTACAATTACTTTCAAGAAGTATGTCTGGTATAAATTATATCGTAACCTTTCCAGTATTTCACTAATACGAAAGAGGACACTAATGACCTTGTTTTTGGCGAACCCTAAAGCTACAATAATAATATTATTATTATTTAATAATAATATAATAATAAGGAACAGTGAGCAAAAAAATATAATTTATCTTAAGAAAGTTCCAGGAAAGACATAGCTATGTGAGGTTCAAAAAATTGTCAATAAGGGACGGCTCATGTAATTCGGAAAGTGAGCACCTAAAAGTTTCTCAAGGAGACGTAGCCTAAGGGAAGTGGAGCATCCTTGAACGCGTACCGAAATACCTACTGTGCAGAGAAGAAAGTCAATAATAATAATAATAATAATAATAATAATAATAACAATAATAACTAATAGAAAGAAACCGAAAAGGTAAAATATTGATATCTACGTATATGTAAAAAAATTGTACTTCGAAATAAACAGAGTGAAGTACTGTAATTAAATATTTTCCTTACCAGCACATTTCCTTATTAAGCAGATTCCTTATAATGGTTATAGATGCCGTAAAGCACGAAACGTTTTGTTAACAAATGTCAATAATGTCAACCCAACATCTCTCCTTCCTTATCCCTTTCCCCAATTATGCATCACATCAGAACTAATTACACAACTTTAAAAAAATAAAGAAATAATGATTCCGGCCCGGATNGACAAGGGCCCGGGTTTTCCTCCGATTTTCGTTCAGTTAAGGCGGATATTTTATACAGGCTCTCGAGGTTATTGCCTAGGGCCGGCGCCCATGGGAATAATTAATCTCGAATTTCGAATTATTTTAATAGTTACGGTTTATAAACAATATTTTCCGAATAATCTATAGTTTGATAATACTAGTGATAACACGTTTTTGTTTAATTACATACAATTATTTCGGTTTTTTGATTATATTAACGTAACGAAATATTTTTATTCTTATCTTAGAAGTGTGATGAAAAGTTAAGTCCGCCTCTGCCTTAGGACCCTTGGTCGGAATTGATGGGACGGACCCTTTCTTGCTTTCAGAGAGAAAATTCAATTACTGTCCTCCACGGGGTCATACGCAGTTTGTAACTGCTTTTATTATATAAATTGATTTAATATAATATAGATTTACTACAACAAGAAGAATAAATTGACTGACTAGAATAAATGTCGCAAAAGTCAAGTGTGTTTAGTGTAATCAATGCTGAGACGAGTGCCCTACCTGGAAGGTCCCCACGTGGCATCCAGTACGCTGCGCGCGACACGTGCCGTTGGCGACTGCGCAGTCGCAAACGCCATGTGAGCACCGCGAGTGGGAATCAGCTGCTGCGCACTGCGCATCACTGATGCAGACTTGCCCCAGACTCACAGGCTGCACGCGCAGCGCGGGGGTAGGCGCAGCAGCGGACGAGGCGTCTTCTGCGCGCCGCGAGGGAATCTCTGCGCATGCGCAAAACATAAGAAATACATGTTAGTTAATACCAATGTTTATCTTAACGGCTGCAATAATAGTAGAATGAAGAAATAGGATGACCTTATTGAATAGCAGACAAGTTGATTGAAACATTTAAACATTTTTCAAACGCCAGTCTGTAAACATCACTACGTTGTTTTGTAGGGCTTTAGGGCTCGTCAACGTCAAAGTCATTAGAGTCCTTTATCACTATGTAACAATAAAATTTTCCTCATTGGAGTTAAACAATTGTTGAAAACACTTGAGTAAAATCTTGTTACCTCTTTAAAAATCACGACGTTCGTCTCGTATTTAGAGACATCATCAGGTGGCAACTACATTAACATGACTGATTCGAATAGCTACATAAGGGAGGGAAGAGAAGTCGCGAAAATTGCATATCAGCATTAAAATGTGACGTGTGTGTCAAATCCAGTTTTAAAGTAATGTTACTTAAAGAAAACAATCAAAGCACAAAAAATAAAATCACAGAACGTTGGGAAAAAATTGATGAATACTGAAAAATCAGGGCAACTACTAAACAATATTTGGGCTGATATGCTTCCAAGGTTTGTATAAGATCACTTACATTAGTACAGTGTGTATGTTCTATGGTGAACTGACGTCAGAATGCGCGGTACAATACTGATTGGTGCGTATGTGCAATATGATCAGTGATTGGAGCGAGTTCTTTCCCTTCTCCCCAACCGTCTCACGTCTACTTTTTCCCCCCTTCATGAGGCGCAGCAAAACTTCTTAAGACATTTCACCATTGAAAAACCGTACTGTACCTGAAATGTATGAGAACTGTGCCCGGGGATGAGTATGGAGGAGTCATTTCTTTCCCATTTCACAACTGGTTTGTAATTTCCGAGAATTTTACTTTGCTATTAACCACTCTTTAACTTCAAATACGTTTAGTTCGTAATCCCAACGAAAATTTTTCCCGAGGAAAAAATAATTTATTTTAGTCAATTTCAGATACAAATGTTTGTAGAAAGCAAAAAGAAATGTACTATAAAATCCATTTAATGTAAATCAATCCATGGAATAAGCAATGCAATTACAATTAATTGCATAAATAAATAAAAATAAATAAATTTGAAATTTCTATAGTTAGTAAAATATTTTACTTATCATACTACATGAATTTGTAAATTTAGTAAACTGTCTTTACGCTGTGCATAGGTTGTTCTCCGTTCATACACGCTGCATATACGACAGCCTGGGGTAACTGCCCATAACTGACCTGCAGTGCGGCCAGTGATCCGCGGGCAGCAACTATCCAGATCCCCAAATAGAAACAAAAAATGTGGCCCCTCTCTCAGTACTAAATTTACTAGAACAAATAACCACTAACTTTAACTTTCACAAACAATTATCTGTATTTTTCCTTGATATTTTGAGATATTTCACAGACATTTCATAACTAAACTAGTTTAAAACAAGAATATATTTTGTTTATATGACACTTGCACAGGTTTTTGGAATAAATCTGTTAAATAATAAAATATCCTTTCTTCTCGATTAGTAGACAGATTTATGAGTGTATATTGACAATACCTTAAAACTTTAGTTATTCGGTTTCGCTTCTTGTTCCCCAGGATTGCTCCTTCTACTGCTAGACTTTCTCGCTCCGGGAGCGCCCTTCTTCCTTTCCGCTTCCTTCCTCTTTGGCGACGCGTCAGCACTTCCTTTTCTGTCTACTTGTGACGCTTGACTTCCGGTCCTGGGAGCGTTTCCATCGACTCCTCCAGACTTTCGTTTCCTTTTCGAATCCCTCTTCTTTCCTTCTCCACGGAATCTCGCAGAGGACTTGGAATCTCGAGTTTGGCTTCCTCCTCTCCTGCGGTCCCCTGATTTCGTACTCCTACTCCTACTTCTATTCTTCGTGCTTCGTCGTTTCCTCTTCGTACTCCTTCTTCCCTCCCTTCTCCCAGCCTTCTCGCTTGTTTCCTCGCCTACGCGTTGTTCATAGTATTCTCCCGCCATTTCTCTTTCAAAATCATGCGGTAGGTCTTCGCCGTAGAACTCTCCGTGGATCTGCCAAATGTTGGATGGGAAGCGAGGTTCGGGTTCTGGGACGTAGCGCGGGATCGGGACATCGGATCGACTCCAGTACTGCGCTTTCTCGATCACTCTGGGGAGGATGACTTTGTGTGGGAGACAAAATGTGTCCATGGCTGTGAGCCGATCCACCTCCATCCGGTTACGGAGGAAGAGGAAACAAGGCAACGAAACCACATTGAACTTCCTAGAAGCCCATGGAACTTCGTTGACATCAATCTCCCACATGAGACCTTTTGGTATCTCGCGTATGATTTCCTCCACGCGAGGAGTCAACACTTTGCACGGTGTGTTCCAATACGCTCTAAAAAAGATTATCACCAAATCGTACTTATACTTATTCGTTAACTCTACGTACTCCTCTTGAGTTCTAATCCTATGTAGTCTCATTCTTACAACGGTCATTGAACCTAATTTAGATTCTAACTAACCACATCCAAATTTGATTTCCTCCATTTTTACTTTAGAAGTGTGGAATCATAGAAACGACCAACAAAGAGAAGCCTAGGAAGCACCACAATAATGAGCCGTATGGAATCAAATTCTAAAATATTACTTTTTGTGTTTAAAAATTATTATTTTTGTACCATGTTCCATCAACAAACATCAATTATTACTTTCCAAGCTTATAAAATTGGTTATTCATTTTCATCATACGAAAGATAGTTTCCAATTTAAAGTCCTCTTAAACAAGAACTAATTACATTTCACAGTTTCGCTATGATACCTAGTGTGAAATGTGCGGGCTGTATTTTTCAGTGTGTAGCGGAGCTACATACCCTGACCGTGGACAAATGTGTAACGGACGGAAGAGCAAATTAGGAAGATTGAAGTTGTTAATAATAAACATTAAATAAACAAAACTTTATTTAGACAACAATAACAAGTTCTAGTACATTCCGTGAACAATAGTTTTCATCTGTGATGTGATAGGACGAAATAAATACTATATTTAACAGAATATATTTAATTAATGTCAGGCAGAACCAATCAAAAACTTTTATAGTGAAATAAAAGACAGACGATGAAGAGCTTCTTCTAGACATTCTAGGGCCAGCGTCTCGTATGAACAAACGCGTCCATCTAGAACTCCGATTTCGCGTCGTACTAGTGATCGGATCGTAGTTTCAATCTTTTAACGCATTTATTAGTGTTTGCACAACGTACTCAACGCGTTGCAACGTAAAATGTACAATCGTGAATATCTACTGAGTAAAATCCTCAACTAAATATAGTGTGGTAAAATAGGTCACCGAGACGGCTACTACCTAATCAGGACAAACATGGGAAACGGCTTACCGTGAGTCTTGCATGAACTATTGTCAAGTTGACATTTAATTTAGTGTGCGTTGTATGAATCGTTATGTCAGTAGTTATAAACGTACAAAACGTCATTAATTAAGAAATATAAGTTTCAATGCAACTGCGATAGAATTGTTCCAGTGCTAAATATCATATTGACATGCACCAACTGATTGGACGGTGAATATTAGTTTTTATTAATAACAATGTCATTTCAATATTGATTAGGTGTTAGTTTTCATTTGTCATTTATGTATTAATTATGTATTTAGTTCAGATTATGTTTGTGTATGTATATTGTGTTTTACAGCTATTCCTCAATGCTTAATTTATATATTTTAAATATAGGTAGTGTATAATTTATTAACGTCAATTCAGAGAACCTTGAATAATGACAAAGAATTAAATTGGTAAAGCTGACTTTACGTCAATCATAACCAGTATGATAATACAACCTTTTTGAAATGATTTCAGTTGTTTTATTTAACATAGACAAGTTATAAATAATTTTTAGTGTTTGTTCTTGATGGTTAAAGTTATAATTTAATACCATTATCCTTCTGATATTTGAACAAAATATGGAGTCAGATACATTATATAATTAGATAACTTGTATTAACTAATGACAATACAAAATTGTGCAATCGCTACGTGAATTGAAATAAACCATCAGAACAAGTGAAAGTGGATGATTTCTTGGTAGCTGTTCCATAAAAGTTAAAAAGAAGATTGTGTTTATTTGGTTGTCTTATATCAAAAAACGTGAGACAATACGTTCATAAGAGTATTTGGAAGTTTTTGGAATGTACGTTTCTAATTTGGGTCAGGTTTACTTCTTGTGCGACACATTTGGTCTGTAGGTGGACATTATTTCAGAAAAACAGAAAATCAAAATCAAGTATTACCCATAAGGTCAAATTGAATAATGAATATTATGTCTCAACAGTGTTTTCTTCGATACATCACTCTATATCATTTTGGAAATGGAATTGACCTAGACAAATATTACCCACTAACTGTGATATTAACCAGGAATTGAATGTATATCTTCGTATAAACTTCATCNATTAACCAGGAATTGAATGTATATCTTCGTATAAACTTCATCGGATAATCTAATGAACACTATTCAGATTCTTCTGTATTTTGTAGATGAGACAAAGATTCTTTTTGTGATTCGTTTGGTGGGATAATATGATTATTTTGATTCTGACTTTAATAAAAAAATTAATTTCCTTTATATCTTATCGTCAATAATTACATGAAAATCAGATTCATTATGTAAAGAATAAATACATTTCATGAATCATTCAGACGTCTTATGGTAAATTTCTAGCATTCTCACACATTTGGATTGAATTGGTGCTTAACACTATAGACACATGAATGGAACGGGAACTAACGTTACGTTGCATATTTTACGAGAAGAGAACTAATAGAACTTTACATAGAGTATTTAGCGAAGAATAATTACTTTAAAATACATGGAGAGCTCCAGTAGTAACTGGTAGCTGAATGCTATGGAATGACTGTGGGTCTCCTGCTGAAAATACGTCATATTTTAAAACTATTTCAACAATTAACCAGGCATGTGTGACCAATTTCTTAAACATGTAAAATATCTTTCCCTAATATTGTAAGTTTGACATACTCAATGTCTTGTGCATCTTGTTTTTAAAAAAATAATAATATAAAAGTTAAATTCTCTTTCGGTAAAATAGCTTGCACTCATCAAGACAAACACGATTGAAAAAGAAACAACTTACGGGAAGGAGATGCACACGCAAGGGGGATTTATAGGGAGAAGATATAGGATCGGAAGAATTTCAAGGCAGGGGGACGGAGGTTACTGGCTCTAAATGTTCTTAGGGAAGGAAACGTAGTGAAAAAATTATTGAATTTTGAAATAAGAAAAACGAATATAGTGACAAATGCAATTAGTATGTGGTTCCGAGTCGGCCCTATCGAAGAAAGAGATAAAAACATAATAATAATAACAATTATTATTATTATTATTATTTTCATGAACTTTTTTTCACGACGTGTAGTTGGATTCAGGTAAGGTGCGGGATATACCAAGCATCCTCACCTCAAACAATGTCACTATTTAAAAATTTCATGACTATTCTACAGGTGTTAAGGATGGCTGCTTTTTGTGAAGTTAGAAATATGTTCCTTGGAAGATGAAGCCGATTCATGGTCAGATGCAGACCGTGAGGGATGACTCCAGTGGATTATAGACAGGATTATAGAAACTATATATACACACTTAGTAGTTTGTAGGTTGTGGGTGTTGGTTCCTGCAATATATTATTATTATTATTATTA
>NNCF01126422.1:685950-701564 GCA_002313205.1 Laupala kohalensis | reverse complement strand
GACGCACAGAAAAGAATCATCAAATTTAGGGAAAGGAAAGCGTGGTGTACTACGCACTTATTTTTTTACCAAAAACAGTTGAGAAATAGAAAATGGCGAGTATATTGTAAACAAAGTCGTTGGGAGTGACACCAGTAAGAAACGAGACATTACTCGATATTTTTAAAAGTAGATTAACATCAGTGGCAGAGTACAAGTTCAAACACGCAGCGGCAAGAAAAGACGCAGAGCGTGGGAGAAGAGAGAGAGAAAGATTTTATGAGTTAAAGGGACTACAAAAGAAGGTGAGGGTGTGGGGGGCCTTATCGGGCGAAACTATCAAAGGGATATCGACCAGCGGCCCAAAGATGGTTGGCGAGCGTTGACGAACCGCAGAAGAAAAAAACCCTTAAAGAGACGGGTGTGACAGATGAAATTTGGAAAGCTGTATATATTCAGTAGCCTTTTATTGTTAAAAATTGTCTGGTTAAGATCACTCAGAAAACGGTTGGAATGGAGAGCGCCGTTGGAGTGAGGAAATTTTTAAAGAATCAACTTGTTGATTGGCCGGAGACGTGCGTCATCAAGTTGAAAAATAACCAGTAGCGAAGACTCCACGAGGCGTTAGATTTTAATATTATTGGATAAAATAGTCACGTGGGTTTTCAAAAACAGAGCACGTTGAGCAAACGTCAGAGGAGCATAATAGGGGATGAGTCCATTTATACTGGTTCAGAAACGCTCCAAGAGCACTTGGAGAGATCATTAGATTACTGTAAGAGGAGACTATTGTTTCAGATTCGATGACTCGATTACTGTACGATCTTCAGAGAACACTTCATTACTGTATCAGATTCGAACGTCACTTAGACTTTGAGATCAGCAATCTTTAGATTACTGTTTTTCATTCGAGTTTTCTGCCACTTTTCGAGTGTTACTCGTAGCAGAACTTTCGTGTTACTGCTCCATTTCGGACCATTAAGTCTTAATGTTTTCTTAGTTCAATTTGTTATACAGTGACAACTTGAAATTTATTTAAATTGTGTGAAGTTGATGAAGCTTTTAAAATTTCTAAATTCTCCGAAAACGAGTCGGAAACGCTATGTGCTACTTCGTTCACTAATGAGTGATGGCGTTCGGCGTTTAAATCGCGTCTCGGCAAGTCACTAGGAACATTCACGCTAGAGAACCTTCGGGACCATTGTGAAGCACCGAAATTCCGAGAAACAGAGAAAACGTATGAATGGGGCAGCGACCGCAGAACGACTGGGCTTCAACCGACGAATAAGCGACCAGCTGAGAGGTGCACAGGGTCACCGTTCGAGCCACATGCTGTCAGTGGCATTCCAACTTCCACCTACACCATAGACTGATTTGTTCATCTGTTATAAAGGTAACTGTTACGTTGGCTGCGACCAATTTAAGTAATTAAGCAGTAGCGAGAAGATTTAGTGTTTCGACGGACATGAGTGAAGGTCCATGCTCAGAACTTTTGTTTTTAGTGATTGTTAATTAATTCAAAAAGGGCATAAAGAAGATGAGCAATGTTAATGATTTTCTGTTCTAAATTTGAATTTATGTTTTGTAATCATATGGTAAAGCTAAATTACAGAAGGGTTTCTTTTTGTAAAGAGAGTATCTGTGTTGTAATGTGTTGGGGAATAACGTGTGATTTTGAGGGCAGAGAAGCATGTTAATAATAATATTAATTAAAATGTACATGTGTAAATAAAATAATTAAGTCAAGTTATTACATGCGTTTTCCTCGTGATAAGGAACCCTAGTGTGTGCATTTCACGTATGTAAATAATCCGAACCCACTTAGTTATTTAATTGATACGAGCTAGCCGTGGCGTATATTTTGTTTAATAGGTAAGTGTTGACCACTACACAACTATTTCCGCCCTTTTTATTTTCCGTTTTGTTACAATTGACGCTGCATCGTGGAGCTTAGCTTACTTGGGTATTCCCCCCTTCTCCTTTTCGTTATGTTACAATATACTAATTGACATTATCATAATAGTAATAAAGAATATATCGGAGAAACAGTGCAATGAAGTTTCATAGTCAATAAAGTATGAAAAAAATCACGGAATAGAAACAAACTGAAGTGTTTGTCGTGTGAACTCACCTGTAGGCGACGGAGTACTCGAAGTCGCGGGGCTTGGTGACGCGACTTGTGGAACATTCGGTGGAATCTCTCCAGAAATTGGGGAAGAGTTCGCAATCGACGGTGAGTTATCCTTCTCTTCTTCATCTTCATCCTCATCTTCGTTCCTCACTGGAGGTTGCGTGGCGTCCGCTGGTGGTGGCACCGCATCTGCGGATGTGTCTCCTGTCGACACCGGTACGGGTCGCAAGCCTTCAGGTGACGCCCACAGCAACTGCGTCGACAACGAAACGTCAGGCTTCTGGGGTTGCGGTGATGGTGGTGAAGCGTAATTATGCTCGGGTTGTGGTACCATGTGATTCACCGTAGCAGCTTCGCCATGCTGATGTATTGTCGAAACGTCAGGTTTATTAACAGAAACTTCAGGTTTTCTTACGGGAATTTCAGGTCTGGAAACAGAAACTTCAGGTTTATTCGCCGAAACGTCCTTCTGTGGCGCCGACCCATTAGGTTGTGATTGAGAAATCTCCGAGTTGCCCACAGTGGATTCGTTCGATTCAGAAGGCACTGGTGCGTTGGGGATATGTAGTGCCACAACTTCTGTTTCATCGGGGCGATCTTGAGATAGTAAACCATCCAAATGAGAAAATTGCGAAGGTAATGCGGTAGTTGAAGGGACATTATCAGAGGTGGCAAGAGTCTCTTTCTTCGTCGTAGTACTGCTCGAGAGAGTTGTTTGTTTTTGGATTGAAGAAGTAGTTGTGTGCTCTGTGCTTGTGCTGCTTGATGCTGGTGTAGTTGAAGATACTCGTTCGCTAGAAAAGCAAAACTGCAGTTAAAACATATAACAATTAAATTACTAACTGGTCATTCCACGTGAAATGTGACAAAATTGGTTATTCATGTCTCCGAATTAGACAATTTTTTCTCATTGGTCGTACTATTAATATATACGAAAATACTAAATTTTAGATTTTTCTAGCAGTCCGTTTATTTTCAGTTATTTATCTTCAAAATTTCTAACTTTGTAACGCTTTTGACGGATTTTGAAATCATTAAAGTCACTATCTTCCAAAGTATATCACGTTGGTTTTTATGTTGAAATTTGTGACGTTTTCTTGCTACACAAGAATAACGGGGAAAATATTTAAATTTTGAAATTGAAAAACTGAAAAACAGACAATCAAGTAAATCTAAAATTTTTTAATTTCCATATAAGCTAATAGTATGACCAACATAAAAAAATAAGTAATTTTGAGTCATGAAGATCCAATTTGGTTCCATTTCTCATGGAATGACACTCCTATAATTTCTGAACTTTATAGTGTGGCGTAAAGAACTCAAATCTCATAGGCATCAAGTGATGTGTATTGTCTTTCGTAATTTCACATAATTTGCAATTCTTTTATACTATTCTAATATGTCAATCGGAATTCAAGAATCATAGAAAACAATTGTATAAAATATCAATAAATAACACTAAAAGTTAATTCTAGCGATATTAATAAATAAACTACATTTACTAGAAATATATTGATATCAAATATAACCCATTGCCTGAAATAGTGCAACATTAAACAACATGCTCAGAAAGTAATATTACAAAAAATATGTTTTAGATATCAATAAATATAAGAAAAAACAAATCACTTTTATTAAGATATTCAAATGAAACTCAGTTTTACTCACACAGATTGACTAAGTTACTTCTTTACAAGTATATAAGTTTTTACGAACCAACATGGATATTTATATTTGTGAAGACAAACGTATTAATAAGCATAATATTTACAGAAAATTAAATTAGCAGCGACGCAGTTGACAAGATACATACAAATTTAAATATGAAGTTATTTATTGATATTTTATACAATTGTTTTCTATGATTCTTGAATTCCGATTGACATACAAGAATAGTATAAAAGAATTGCAAATTATGTGAAATTACAATAGACAATGCACATCACTTGATGCCAATGAGCTTTGAGTTCTTTACGCCGCTGTATAAAGTTCAGAAATTATGAGAATGTTTATATGTAATTCCTGATTCGAATTTAAAAAAGGTCACACGATATCTTGGGATGAAATTACGAAATATTTCTTTAATAGCGGCTTAATAAGACATTTTCTCATCTTACGACTTAATAGGGATATATTCACCAGTACTAGTCTTCTATTGGTCTGCCAAATATGAAAGCAGTTTCAAGTTTGCCTATGATTGGTCGAACGAGGGTCGTCCCCGTCGTAGAAGAGTGGCGTTGCAAACCTAACAAATGCAAACTGCTAAAAGCGCGGGACTTAGAATATTATTCAAGGACGATTTTTCTTTCCAGTACTGTACATGAAATATAACTATAAAACGACGCTTGCCGCGTTGGTTAGAAATACATGGTACAATTAATGAAACTGTGGATATCCATTAGAAAGACGAGACGAAGTAAATAATTGTTAAAAATTATATATTTTTGTTCTAGTTTGAATGTCACTAGGTACCTGGAAATCAGAGACTGATGACTAATGTGTTGTTAATACTAGGCCTAAGCATAATATAGCAACTCATGAATAAAAAGAACTAAAAAGAAAGGAAAAAATAATGTATAAAGAAATTTACCTCGAGAGCTCCAACGCCACCGTCGAAGGTCGTTGAGCAATTTCATCCACACTGTTGTCCGAATCAGAAGATTGAGGTCCATGTATGCCATCCTACAAACAATTGAAATCCATAAAATATTTTCTAGTGTTACAAACTGCCAAATGCAAGTTTCTTAATGTTTAAAGTCTTGTTTAAATTTTATTCAAATCAGTTCGAGTCTCTGCTTGATACTTCTTCAAAATTCAACTTAATTCCGTGTTATTGATGTTGGAATATAGTTGGTATACTCGAACTTTTATTCAGTAATTAATTTTATTAATAATTTGATATGAGTTTACGTTTAAATACTTATTATTAAATTGTTATTTAGTTTCAATGTAGCGACCTGGAGATATTGAAAACGTTATTTCAAAACAGAACTTTAATTTAATATTTGTTTTCACTATTTGTATAAGACCATCCCTATTCCGTTTTTGTTTTGTTTCAAGTGCCTTGTTTCGTCAAACGATGGAATGTTTCATTGTGTGCAATTGCAGAGAAAAGCTATCTTGACTTCTTCATGTTTATTATTAATTTAAAATCAATCCAAAATATGGTGCCATTTGTTTTATATAAAGATAGGTGGTAAATCTTGAAAAGTTTCACAACTCATTTCCTTATTTAATTTCACGAAGAAATTAATTTATATTATTAGAATTTTGGAGACTGTAGCAAGAATATCCTAACCGTATTATTTTGTTATGTATTTTTATATCTCGTTGCAACTGTTCATTTAAAATATTTAACATTTTATGTAAACGTGAACGAACAACAGCACATAGCCTATCAGCGAAGTGTATATAAACAATTAGATGAAAATATAAATATACATATTTTCATCACATATTGGCACATAGTTATTCAGAATTTATTTTATAGCTCCTCTTTCACCCCCGCGCCATCACTTTCGGCGCAACATAGCAGGAGTTGCGCGGCATATACCTTTTGCTGCTCGGTTACCCACCATCTCCCAAACCATGTGGTTATGAGGGAGAGTAAGCTCGGTTGCCTAAACCTCCCCACGTCACAGAGTAACACATGAAATAAATAAATAAAATTATTCCGAGAATTACAATTTGATCCTAACCCTTATCGACAGCGGTGGTCTAGTGATAGCGTCTTCATCTCCATCACATTGCTGAGAGGTGGAGTTCAAACCCTGCTCAGCCGAATTAGGTGAGGTTTTCAGTTAAGGTTTCCTTCACCTACTTCAGACAAATGTATGTTCAGTACCACAAGTACACCGGTAGCCCAACATCTCTCCTTCCCAATTCCCTCCCGCAGGTCACGTTTAGATGAAAGGGAAGGTCCCACGTCACGAGACATTAAATAAATAAATAATAAAATAAATACCTCAACAGGTCCTTGAGGAACGTTGTTGTCGAACTCATTAGTGACGGTAGGCGGTGCAGTTGAAACCATACTCGGAGTAAAACCCAAGACGATCCCTGTCTCCGGTAGCATTGCTCCAGCGCCAGCTCCTGTCGACACCACGCCAACGGCACCAGGGACCGGCACTTGCACCAACGGCGGAGGCAATTCCTCCTCTAGTGCCGGAAGACACGCTTCACCCAGTTGGCGCAACGGAGCGTTGCAACGACATCGCCCGAAGAGTTTGGGTATGAGGAAATCGCAGTGTGTGTCTCCATCCCAAAGGCGACAATGGGCGTCACTGTAGCACACTTGAGTGGGTCGAGCCGCTGCACACACAAGATACAAAGCAATGGATTAATCGTAAGTCCAATTTAATCTGCTTTGCCAATTTCCTGAGTTCACTCTAGATTATTTATTTTATTTATTCAATTAATTTTGTTAACCATATCTTTAACAAAGTCACAATACGGATATATATTCAAGGCGTCCAAGAGATGCACATAAAAAATTGGAGAGATAATAGAGCATGTTAATAATAAAATGAATGATTATGGTACATCTGTGCGGAAATGTCTCCCAAAGGAGACAAAATGGCAAAAAAAAAAAAAGAGAGAGAGAGAGAGAAAGAACACAAGACAAAATGGTGTGTAAGAGATATAGGTTTTCAATGTTAAACTACAAATTACATCTCATTTCAGTCCAAGAAGTAATACAGGTTACTACAATACAATATTACTACACTAACATCACGAGGCTCCAGGTGGAACAAATTCGCAAACACAAGGCGACGTCGGTGTATCGTTATCGCATCGTTATACATGAGCAGCATCTGCTTTTATTTGTTGTTGTCGAACATCGAACACTTATATCACATTCTCAATATCGGTGTCGATGGGTGAGTGCTTTCCGCCAGTGGCCTTTCACACCCGAGTGCGCGGGTCCAAACCCGGTCGAGGTCGACGGATTTTTAGGGTGCGAAAATTCCACACACGGCATGTAGAATGATTATACTGCACGTAAAAGATCCCTTGAGCATCATTTAATGCTCTCGGCAAAATTAATTTTCGACGAAAAATGCACCCACGCAGAGTTCCGGCTCCCATTACCATCTGGTAGCGGAAGACGAACGTCTAAATTTCTAATGTGGTTCCACCCAAAGGGTCGCGACCAAAGAAAAATGGGCCACAATTAACGGGAGACCCATACGATATTATTATTATTATTATTATTATTATTATTATTATTATTATTATTATTATTATTACATTCTCAATTCCCTTAATAAAGTACTATACATGCCTTGTGTTTTTATTCTATCTTGGTATCACTTTATCCCCTTCTGAAGACATTTACGGACAAGTGCACCTTAATGATTCTGTGTTCCTATTAATAGTTCGCAACACTAGATGTGTAATCCCGAAATAATTTCTCAAAATATATTTTTATCAATTTAATCCTATTTATGGAAAATGTGACTGGAAATGTGAATATCTCTGCTCTTTCAAATTTACCTGTACAATAGAATTGAAAACCTTAATATTATTTTACAAATTTTCATCCTAATGCTTCAGTCAGAATTTGAAAATAAGAAGAATGTTTGAAGATAAATAAGAATCGTCCATAGATTTGTACAACAATTATCGTAAGCAATAATAGTAAGCATATAATTATATCTAACCGATAATATTTACCGTTTCTTAGTTTTTATGGAATCGTTTTGAAAAACGAGTGAAATTCATAGTGGTGAAGAATACAGCATGAAATTTACCAAATTATTTCATGTATATTTCATTATCTAATTATCTATTAAAAGCCACGCATATAATGAAGCCTTTAAGTAAATTAATGCACGTTTCATTAGCTTGTGTAACACAATCAACTATTGGGAAAACGGAGTTTGGAGCTGGAACTTCGCTCACCACAGACAAGATATATGTCAACCATTACGCGGCACAAACGTGTGAGTCGCGTAATGTGTAATTACGAGACAAATGGAGTAATTTCCCTGTTTAGCAGAGTACATCAGATAAGATGGAGTAAATGAATATTCCTTGGCGCTGAACCATGTGGCCAGCACATGCTTAATTATGTGGTTTTGAACCTATGCTTAATTATGTGGTTTTGAACCGAATTTATTAAAAAACGCCAACTATTCTTTTCGCGATCCAAACACGGCATAAAACCGTATTGACGATGGAAAGAGATTTTTTTTATAACTTACAATTAACTTTTCTCCATAATTGCTGGTGGGTTATTGAAGGAACAAAATGTATTAGACGCAATTCGTAAAAATCTGAAGAGATTTCGGATGTTGTGTTGCGGATGAATATTTAATTTTTCTTCTTCGTAACATGTATAATTGGAGAGATAACATAAAAACAATGATGGTTTGATGAATATGCATTCCCACCTTCAGATAGACAGTTCCCAAAATTTAACAATAGTAGATTTAATGGACGTAAATAGAAATTTTTTGTTTAGAATTCTCTGCTAAACAAAGCAAGAGCTTCGATAACGCTGTGAGAAGTTATACGATATTTCTTTAATTTTTCGATTCCAAATTTTCTTTTAACAAGAGCAAAAAACTAAGTTACTCGTAACGAAGTCTTTGAAGGGAAGCACGCACAATTTAATCGTATGACTACAGACGGTACGTGAAACAAGAAAACCCGTGTCAATGTAGGGTTACAGATATTGTGTAGGACCATTGAACTAAATCAACGTTAAAATTACTTAATTTTTAACTAAAAAATTACGAGACAAAAAATAACAAAAATAATTTAAAGTATCATTCACCAATTTTTATGAAATTTGTTGACGTGACTAATATTCTTATGAGTTTTACCGGACTGTAATGAACGAAACGTATTGGATATATTACATAAATACTAAATTGTTTAAAATTAACATATTCTTTGATTTTTTTTAAACGATCGTGCTACCTGAAGCTTTAACCAAAACCACTCTACAATATATAAGATTCATAAACAACACTATGAATTAATTCACTATAAAGAGGTTAGATCAGAAAGCGTGTGTTAATTATTTCTCTTGACACCAAAGGTTTAACAAGCTTTTGCCATATACTACGAGCAATTAAGGTAATATATGTGACGTAATTGAGTTCAACATCAAACATGAAACGCATGAATGACGCGTGTGTTATGCTCCTCTTTTAGTGCTCTTAGCAAACTTAACAAGAGCAACTAGGATATTAACCTCAAATGATTGCTACCGTAATGATAAAATGTTACACCAACCACACTTCGCTGATGACAACCCCAAATCGTTTACTGGTATAGTCTGTGGTTTTGTAACTGCACATTAGAACATTTCTTTCTTCTGTAACCTTCATTAATGAATGATTGTTCCGTGTTCACACACTATATTTGAACTGTGTGCGCACGTAATTAACTACTTTAATTAAACATAATTATTTCAATATTTCGTTCCTTCTATTATAACACCAACACTTCAGAGTTCTATCACTCAAATATATAATATTGATCGCTAATATATTTCTTATATAAACCGTTGTGAAAGAACTCAAAAGTAGAAAAAAAAAATACTTCCCAGACAAGTTTTAGTTACTGTTTTGCAAAATAACTATACATGTCGTGCAGCTATACCTGCTCATAGTGAACTTAGATTTACCCCACATAACATCAAATATAAAAATCTAGATAAAAATTCATCAAGTTTTCGGTCTCTTGTAAGTAAACATGTTTATGAGCTCTACCAGTGGAACCATGCTTACTTGTTTATGATTGCAATCGTTTCCCTCCACACCCCATAGTACAGAATAGTGTATAAGTTACAACTCACTTGTCTTTCTGGTGTCTAATTATTATGAATTGTATTTCTCAATAAAGAATAGTACAGTTGAGTTTAGCAATTTTCTTTTTACATTACCAGTGTCTTCCTTAATTAGAACCTATGTAACAAAAACACAGCTGCTCCACTGGTATGCGAGTATACTTAAAATAAAATGGTAGGCATATATACTTTAAAAAATAAATTGTCCAACTTTTCAACAAATTTATTCTCTAAACCACTGAAATGATTAATACAAAATCCTTTTATATGTTAAAATTTAAATGATAAATACATTACAAAATTTTCCCTGAATTTTGTTACTATTTACCACTAGGGCCCTATTCAAAGGATATGAATGAAGATTTAATGAGTATTAATTGCATGGTCATGTCCCTAACATTATGGATATTACATGTTATGTGCCTGTAAATAAAATAAGTAAATACAAATAAATACATAAATGGAAAGAAATAAAATAAATAAGTAAAATTAAATAAAAGTAAAGAAAAATAAATTCATTTTAATTATAACATTTCAAATAGTGAAAAATAAATACAAAATATGTCAAAAATTTAACCTCTATTTGGAAATGAAAATCATAATAATAATAATAATAATAAATTTATTGTCAAAAAACAGTACAGACTGCGTATGACCACGTGGAGGACAATAAACTAATTTACTCTCCGGAAGCAAGCAAGGGACCATCCCATCAATTCCAATCAAGGGCCCTAAGGCAGAGGCGGATTCAAAAATTTAAGCAAAAATTCCGAGATAAGATACAAATTTAGCTACAAGTTAAAATACTAATAGAATGTCAATATGTTTGTAATTTAACGCAAATATGTTTGTAAATTTACATGTACAAGTTATTATCGAACTATAGATTATTCTGAGTATAGTGTTTAAAAATCATAACAGTTGAAAAAACACTAAATTCACGATTTATTGTTACAATAAACACGCCCGTAGACAAAGCCTAGAGAACCTGTATAAGAAATCCGCCTCTACCCGAAGGAAAAACGGAGAAAAACCCGGGCCAGGATTATAGATATTTCTAGTACTGTTATTCACAAACAAGCAAAGCATATGAGCAAAATTCAGTGTAAAATGTGAGCAAACCCAGTTCGCAATGAAGCCATATCCCAGTCTCTCTAGTCCCTTTCTGTGTACTTCGCTTTCTCCATCGTATCCCAGCGATGACTCAGGACTGGCCGCAGGAAGCTGCTGGTCTGCCCCACAACACGGTGACCGTATCCCGTACCCGACAGGCGCCGTATTGTTCTCTAATGCAGTCGGGATTCACGTCGTGTTGCTTCATACACCTTACTAGGCAAGTTGGCGGAGAAGGCAAACCGCAAGTCGCTTTTAGCATTGAACCAAGCGGCGGCAGGGCGACCGTGGACGACGAAGGTTTTGGAAGCTGGGGTTGGTCGAGAAGATAACACAGACATACGAACATGGGGAATGGACAGATTGTATCGAAGATTGTCATTAAATATTGATTGGTTTTCACTTTTATTTCTTACAAACTCAAAATTTAATATTATTTCAGATTTTTTTTATAATTTAACAATTTTTATTTTATGGGAAATTCCTTCTTCTTTTCGGGTAAAAAAAATGAATAAAACTAAGACACATGGATTTTTAGAAAGCTTACTTCACGTTTTTCTATTTAACTACAATTTCTTGGGAGTAAAATTCTCTTCGAATTTGCCAACGTTTCGAAATATATAATATCACCACGGCTGTAATAAAAATATGTCAAAATATATTTTTAAGTTTTTCTCCATATTTCTCAATTTTTTTCTATTCCCTTAAAGTACTATGTAGTCATTCTTTAGGGTAGGTCCAAGGACACCGAGGAGAAAACTTTTTCGAAATCCGAATTACATTTCATTCATTTGAAGCGATTAATGGTGTCAGCCACGAAGTGACAATTCAACATACGCGTTTTCAAAAGTAGGTCTGAGAGCACTATCAAGCGATATTTCGAAATTCGGTTTTGATTGTTCTTACATACATCAATGCAAATTTAGAAAAAAATATTTGCATTCACATAATTCTTACTTGTGGATTTGTGTACCACTGAAAGAAAGTAAGTGTTAATTGCGGTCATCGACGTAAACAAATATCTTACGATTGGATTACTTTTTATGGAATTTTGATTTGTAGATTCAATATTGTGCCGACCCATAAAAGCTACATCAGTTTTCATGATTTTGCAAAAAAAGGGATTTCAACAAATTCTTGGCACCATGAATTAATTTAGATTCGATCGTTGTGAAATTTCGTATAACATTGCTACAACCTTGCAAAGACTTCATTAACGAAGATCACCCATTGTATGTGGAGTGGAGCCTCGTTATCTCAAAACCCGTTAACTCGAAATCCTCTCGAAGACGTAGAAATTAGCCATTCCCTTCCGTTGAAGTTCAAAGACCCAGAAATTCGAATTATGTAGACGCTATAACTCGAACTGAATATGATTTCCCTGTAATGTACTATTCAATCATATCACGCTCTCGAACTCGAGCTACAAATCTGGCGGACTCTATATCTCGAGAAAGCAATATGTAAACTTAGCGGCCTCTGTAATTCGAAATCCTTTTGACAAGATTCTTCAACTCCAAGCAATAGTTTCGTTGTCGTCAATAACCAACTACAAGAAACGATTTCGCATGTACATTGAATGATATAGTGATTTCGAGGATAATATATTTAGTGCCTTGTTTGCAATCGAAAATATAATTGACATACAATGTGTTAATTGCTTGACTCTAAAGAAAATTACAGATTTCTTTTAATATGTGCATATTTTCAAGTTGTTCTTTTACCATAAAATAATATTCAAACATTTAATTATGTACAATACAAATGTAGTAAAATAAATCCGTTTAAGTCAAATTTTTATTTTCTCNTTTACCATAAAATAATATTCAAACATTTAATTATGTACAATACAAATGTAGTAAAATAAATCTGTTTAAGTCAAATTTTTATTTTCTCATGACTCTATAACTTGAATAACATATGCCTCTAGAAGTCGAAATTGATAACGTTAAAAACCTTATCTCGAAGTTTTCTATAATTCGAAAACTCGTTAACTCGAAACTTATAGCCTTTCCCATGAAGTTCGAGTTAAAGAGGCTCCACTGTATTATGAAACTCTTGCGTACTGTGTGTAGCAACCAGCATAGGAATTTGCACTGAACCAATTTTGCGATTTTTTGTTCTGAGAGCGCGATTGATTCCAACTGATATTTCCTCCTTTTTTAAAGTAGATGTTCTAATGAAAAAAACCCCAAATTGTATGTTTGTTTTTTTTGAAATTTCACGTGTACAATGCACATAGGTTTTCTAGGGAATAATAAATCATGTCTTCTCAGTGTCGTAAAATTTTACTCCTAATATTTTGGATGTGTCACACACTTTTATTGTGATTTATTTATTTCCTATGAAATAGAAATCAAAACTAAAATTATCTATGACTAACAAAATATGGCATATGCTGTGAGAAAGCAATGACTTATGTAAGATTATAGATGTTACAATCTATACATATAAAAGCGAAATACCACCGACTAATTACGAAATCTCAAAAACTATAAAGACTACAATCTTGAAATAAAGCAAGTAGGTTTCTTATAGGGTGTAGGCATCCGCTAAGACGGAATTTTACGAAAATAAGTCTATGAAGGGATGCAACTGGGATTGGCACGATCTATGTAAGCATGCAACTCTAGAATGTCTACAGCCAAACGTGATGCACATATGACTGACTGCCTGACAACAAACACTGTGAGCATTAGATATCCCTGACACTCCTAGGGAAGGGATGGCAAGGGGTAAAACGGGAAAATAATGGAAAAATCCAATATTGTATTGGAATCCATAGTTTTCGGTGGCGATCGATAAGGACGCCCCCGATGCTTCGTAAGTACACAGTCAGACCAAATTGGACATACACCTCTAGCATCCCTGGGATAGGGGTGGAAACGCGGGAAGATTAAAATAATTAAAAACTAAATTTTGTGACTGAATACATGTTTGCGATCGCTGAGCTGATAGTGACATCCTGATATCGTGAGCTATTGTGTCCCTTTGTCCCCCTGAAAGGAGGGTGGAAAGAAAAAATAATTCAAATGAACCCATTTGCATCTGATCCATAGTTGTCAGGGTGTCTGAGATGTAGAATTGTACTACAAATATTGTTCGAGTCCCGATCACATCGGGACACAGTACTCAAAGCTGGGGATTGGAAAACCTCGAATTCTCCTAAGAATGAAATGGAGTGCTGGGCTGGTGATGATTCGATTGAATTGTTTCACTCACGGGCAACTTTACGTTACTTTCTCAAGGCTAGTTTCAACCAAGTATTATTTATTCTTGGTTTAATCTCAAAATGCTGTATACAAGAAAGTTTTATATTAAATTTGCATTTTTAATGAATTTATTAAATTCGGATGATATTAGCATGATTTCAAAAAATTGTTTTAAAGTAAAAGAAGATTAGTACAAGAAGAAACCTAGGCTACGCCGAAATATCTGTTAGGATATAAATTTCATATCAATTGATTCTTGAATTAATTCTCGAATATCTCTCAGTTCATTTTCTTAAAATCCGTATTTCTTGATAATATCAGTGAAAACAGTGGAGGATCTACACCCTAATCGGGGAGGGGGAGGGGGGCTAACTGGGGAGTATTTTTGTTAAAAAATTATCGTTTTACAACACAAATTTTATAAATATTACCTTGAAATAAAATGCTTCAAAGAAATAATTAACAATTATTATTATGACAATATCTGGTATTATTAATGACAATAACAAATATTTATTAACGTTATTAATATGGTATTATTAATTTTATTAATATGACATTATTAATTTTTAATATGTATTATTAATAATAACAATTATATTATTAATAACAATAACAATTATTATTCTGGTAAAACTTTTACAATAGATTCTATTTCTCAACTTCAATTTTCTCTGTTAAGAGTTCAGGTCCAATTGGGGGTATATAGCCCCCTTAGCCCCCGCCCCCATAGATCCGTCACTGAGTGAAAATAAGGGATTGGGGATACTCACTATCTATCACCAACATTAATTGATAACATTCTCGTTGGATACCAGTGTGTAATGAGAAAAGCATACACAAAGTTCACTTAAGTAAAACCGCTACTCAGCTACTAATAATACAAGAGATAAAAAGCTAATCTCTTATTCCACAAAATGTGATACTTCAGGGATCATCATTCCAAACTCTTGCATCAGCTGAATCATACTGACTGTTATTTTCATTGTCCGCAATTTGGGAGGACAGTACCAATGACATTCGCAGGGAGGTGCTCAAGGATCTCGAGCCCCCTCTCCCCAAGCAAATATTTGATATACAATACCTTGCTCACTTCAGCTCTAGCTTCCATTTAGAAGAAGAAAATGGTATATTTTGCTGAATTTGAAGTGGATGGTATTACTAATAAAATACATAGTTAATATAAAAAATATTATTTCTCGTAAAACGAAGCGGGCGGTGACGTTTTTATCGCCCGATCCTTGCATCACTCAATGCTGCCAAACGCTTGTGCTTTCCACCGCTCCTGTATTTTTTGACATAGGCAATCTGGAACTCACATGTTCTCTCTCTCTCTCTCTCAATCTCTCTCAATATATATATATATATATATATATAT
>NNCF01126422.1:667390-685902 GCA_002313205.1 Laupala kohalensis | reverse complement strand
AAAAAAAAAAAAAAATCTGTGTGCGCTACTAGAAAGTACCAATCCGCACGAAAGACGTAACGCTGGAGATTGCGGCGGAGTGTCTGCAGGGGGTCGGGCGGGCGGCAGCTGTCACAGACAGAGCGAGCGAGGGTCTCCCCAATGCCACCACAACCGTTGCTCCTGCTCCTGCTGCTCCGACTACCACCTCCATCGCCCAGCTCCGTTGTCGGAGTGCATGAGACGGGAGCAGCGACCTTGCGAGGCCGCGGGAGCAGCCGACCGTGAAGGCCAGAGACGAAGTGCATCGCCCACGGCCACCGCCACCCACGCCACCAGCACGCTTCGGCACAGGCGGTGGGATGTTAGTCAGCAGAAGTCGAACTCAGGACCAAGCCTCACGTCAATGGAGTGTGGAGGAAGGGGGGCGACTCGTGTACGTTAAGTTAATATGGGTTGTTGAACCTACCATTATATTGCTAATACTTTTAAGGTATTCTATACGCGTTTACTGAAGTCAAGTTGTCTACTATTCACGAAACTTGTAAATATTCACCAAAGCAGTTCTTATTAATTAATAATTCATTCTACTGAACAAAATTATATTGGATGAGAACAATTATTTTGTGATTTTCAAACTTTCTAGTTAATTTAGTCTCTCGGTTAACTCCTCCTTTGACAAAGGTCGCATTGTCTTCAGTCGTATGGTGCGGCTGCCATTTCCGTTGGAAAAGTACTTTCCACAGTTTTTCGGTAAATTATTCTTAAAAATGCCCCGAAAGGTATGAATATCTTATCTTTGCGTTCCTACTTCCATTTGATGTATTTTAGTAGGTTTCTTTCACTATGTTAAGCTGGTACTTTCTCCAGAATATCAACAAAATATGAGCTCCCGAAAGTTTCTCCATATAAGCCCATAGTAAATTCAAGTCAAATAATTCAATATTTTTTTGTGCCGTAAAGGTATGAAAATTCATCGCCACTGGAAAGAGAACGGTTCAAACTATCATTTAAAACGTTTTTGGGGGTTATCATTTAAAACGTATTTAAGTCCAGTCGCTGTGACGCACATAATATCTTAAATGACACCTATATTATGTCATAATCCATATCCGCACTAATATATAAATGCGTAACGCGAAAGAGAGTCTATCTGTTTCCTACTTGATTACGACTAAACCCCTGAACTGATCGTGATAAAATTTGGCAAGGAGATAGTTTAGATGTCTAGTATATACATAGGCTAGTTTTTATTTTTTTAATGTGTAATAAGAAAAATAAAAATGGTCTTTCACAATAATTGTCAATAAAATCCAGAAGAAAGAGTAATATTTGCTTACGCTGCCTAAACGGTTACAGATAGGTGACAACTATGAATGGCAATAATGTTTGCCTCAAAAAGTTCTACAAAAACGTCCGCGACAGCTTACGTCTATCTTCCAAAATTAACTTAAATTATAGATGAAACATTATTAAAAATAGAAGTGTTACAATACGACAAGTTAAGAGAGTAATTTAGGAAGGAAAAATCCTTCATCAAATTTAATGGATTGTTTATTTTGTGCTTTTAACGCAGACAAAAATAACGTCTGTAAATAGTAAAATTCCGACGAATAGTTTAGATTCTACAATAATTTTAATGAAATGGTGCAGCCGCGTCACGTGATGCCTCGGAAGCGAAAATTCGACCTGTGAGGGTCCCGCGATATGGTGTAGTGTATGCAGCTAAGTTTTGTATAACATTTGAGTTATTATGAATTTGAAAAAGTAGGATGCTGTACATTAAAATAATACAGTAAGTAAAAGGAATGGTCTTACAATAAAGAAAGATATTGTTTCCCAAGTAAAAGAAGATTAGTCTATGAAAGATCCCGGGCAACTAATACCTGAGTAGTCTAATAAATGAAAATGAGAAAAAAAATTATGTATGTGTTACCAATATCAAAATATATGCCATTCGATGCATATTAATCAAACCGGTGAAATTTTGTGAAACGGCCCGTGCACAATTATACTTCAAATTAATGATGGGGAGGGAGATATTGAACTTATTAATACCTTTATCCTCTGCGCTGAGAAAATACTCTCGACGTGAGAGCTCAAAAATTGGACATCAGATCCAAATTCACAAGAGGGGAAGAATTTCTCCAAACCATTAGATATAACATACCATCAATTCTCAACCCAATATATCTTTCAGTCTCACGATAATTTCGTATTTTTACGAGCTTTATTACGTGGGAAGTAAATAAAATTATGAATTTATCTTCTTTAGAGGTAAGAGCTATACATTGCGACAATTTCCCTTTCAATTTTAGTGTATTAAAAAACCTAAAAGTGTGCCACAATATGTGGAGCTTGCTATCAGGTAATAACTATGGACAGCAGCTAAACAGTCTTCTTTCCATTAATACGTTTAGATTAATTTTCACGTTCGTTTGTTAGTACTACTACAATAATATTGTGTGATTTAAAATCTACAAAGTGTAAACCGTGAGTTTTCACCTAACGAGAATCAAAGCATACATTCCATATTTTCCAACAGTTTCCCTTTATTTGTTGTATTCACGTAAAGATAAATTTTAT
The DNA here is from genome assembly GCA_002313205.1 of Laupala kohalensis. Classification (NCBI taxonomy): domain Eukaryota; kingdom Metazoa; phylum Arthropoda; class Insecta; order Orthoptera; family Trigonidiidae; genus Laupala; species Laupala kohalensis. Next base: position 683,337 of record NNCF01126422.1, on the reverse strand, counting down.
CGCGTCAAACCTCATCTCGAACATAAAGATTCCCACACACGACGCAATATGAAATACAGAGTTCCTATTTCTGTGAATTTTCTGCCCGTCTCTGCTCTTTATTTCGAATTTGTACTGGATTTAATGTGATTAAATTTTGAGTCGCTTATTCACAAATTCTTTCATGTTTCATTTCCGGACTTACTCCATTTTCATAACTGTCCACCTCCTAATCTTTACTGCTTCATTGTGTGGAAGTACATGAAGATAACCTTGATGGTAGTATTATCTCGTTCATACCTACCATAGTAAATGTAATATACTATATTATTATGTGTTGTACATTAATTTGTACTTTGGAGGTGTCTATGGGTTTTCCCATTCTTTGTATTCTCGACATGTAATACTTATCATCCCACCATCTGTACTTTCGGGTTGATCGATGAAGAACTTCCCCAATAAAACAAAATGAATTAGAAAAACATACTGCGTTATAAATGCATGGGTTTCATTATCATGCGCTATTACACATTGCCGTGGGATCATAGAACCATTGAATCGTATACACATCTAAGATGTAAACTTAATATCTGCTCTGAACCTGAATATCATTACCCAATTATTGAAAATCCCTCTATATGGGCCTGGAACCTTGAAAAATGTATACGATAATAACTTCCGGAGTTATAACATTTCTAATTATTGCCTAACCATCTTAGTTTTTTAACTCTGTATTTAGTTTACTGTTTGGGTTAAAGTTGTATGAGAAATCAGCTGGACACTATGGAAGTCATATATTGCTGCGAGACGTGGACAATTCGTCCAACGTAAGTAAATGTGTAACTCCACGACCTTACTGGACATACCTACGTGTGCAAGTCGTCAAGTTATATAAACACATATCCCCTCACATCTCATCTTCCTTTCAATCGTGCAACGCAACAGACATCCTTGCAACGCACATCGAACTCAAAATGCGACATGTGAAGGTCGTATACGTATTATATTTATTAGTATATTCAAGGAGGATGACCAATTCGATATTATATTTCACGAGAACACAATGCTTGTGAAATGTGACGTGGAAGAATTCTGACTTTTGTCGCATAACTACATCACTAGACGGTTTTCTATCGCACCACTACATTCTCATAGATATTAGAAACATTGAGCTTTAAAAAGACAGAATGTATGTTTTGAGATTAATTTGAAACGTTACAAGTTATTTAGAGTAGAGTTGGAAAGAGTAGAGGTTTGCTTTAATTTGCCTCTGCAAGTTCATTGATATCGTTTTCATGGCCTCAAGTAATAAGGTGGGAAAGATGTCATTTTAATATTCAAAGAACCAAATAATAAATCACTTCTAAGAAATCATTCCTGGACTTCGTAAATTCTTTGTTTGTGAAATCACGATGCCGCGTGCGAATTCTTATCGGTGGAAAGAACAGTCAAGTTACGCGCTCTAGTTTTCCCTTACAAGTTCAATGTTTTCACATGAATTGACATACAAAATACGTATTGTACGAAATCCCTCTATATAAATTAATACGTGTACGACGTGAAATCAATACAATGATCTTCAATTTCCCTTATAATTTTCTTCTCTGCGTGTCATTACTTTACCTTTACTTTAAAAAATCTGACTAATTTTTGAATATGCCAGTAGTGACCTGTAGTATCTCACGAATTAAGCGTATTAATATTGTTTAATGAAGTAAGGTCCTTATAGAACTTTAAGTTATAAATAAATCAGGAAACGTAAACTATTAATGTATTACGTTATGTGACGAAAATTATTGTAAATGGAAAAATTATCACAAAAGTGCAGAAAAGATTTTCTAAAAAAAGTTTTTCAAAACTCAAGAGTGCATTGTAACAGTGAGGAGAAGAATAAACAATCGTAGAGACAAACAGAAACGAATGCGATACCCGACTATTCATACGAGTATAAAAATGATTCTGAAGACTGAAAAAGAGATCGTTTTGTGATTTAGTGCCACGAGATATCGATGTATTTCACTGGATCAAAAGCTGCCCTACGGATCGGGTAAAAGTGCGTCAACGAGTTGCGGCCGCGAAGGGAAAACGAAGGTGCAGCGGGTTGTGTAATAGAGATCATCGCGAAGTAAGCAGAGTATTCAGACAGTTCCTATTACGGAATAATACGATTTTCAATAGACTTATTTTTACTAAAGAAAAATAAAGTCCATCTATATTGTAAGATCAAAATACTCTTACTTGCTGGTTTTTATAAACATGTACAGCATCTTAATTATTCAAATTCATAATACAAATTTAATATAAAACTTGACATTATACACTACACCATCCCGCGGAAACCGCGACGGTTGAATTTTAGCTTCCGAGGCGTGAATCGGCTGCACCATTTCATTAAAATTCTTGTAAAATATAAACTATTCGTCTAAGTATAACAATTTAAAGACGTTTTATATTTTTTTAATGTAAAAAAACAAATAATTCATTAAATTTGACGAAGACAGTTTTTTCTTCTTCTTCAATTACTCTCTTAAATTGAAGTATTTAACACTTCTTGATTTAAAAACGTTTTATCGATAATTTAGGCTAATTTTTGTAGATAACACACGCTGTCGAGAACGTTTCTGTAGAACTCTTAGAGGCAAACAATATTGTTGTTAATAGTTGTCACCCATCTGTAACAGTTTAGGCAACGTAAGCGAATATAACTCCCGAATTCCAATACAATCCAATTGGAACTATTGTCAAAAACCATTTCTATATTTCTTGTTACGTATTTTGAAAATAAAAGTTAGTTTAGACGTTCAGGATGAATATACGCTATCTCCTTGCCAAATTTAATCACGATTGGTTTAGTGGAGTAGTCATGATCAAGAAGCAAACAGACAGACACACTTTCGCGTTACGCATTTATATATTAGTATGGATTACTTGATCGCTCTTAACACTGACGGCGCGGTCCGAATGTCAATGCTAATCTTACACAAGTATTGCGGACTTCTCACTTCTAACCGATACAAGCGAGACCAAGTATATGTGACGCTCGATTGAGGTACTTAAGATAAAACGTAAAATAAATAGCTCAATTTATTAGTTCAAACTTTCACTTTGACGANTTACGCATTTATATATTAGTATGGATTACTTGATCGCTCTTAACACTGACGGCGCGGTCCGAATGTCAATGCTAATCTTACACAAGTATTGCGGACTTCTCACTTCTAACCGATACAAGCGAGACCAAGTATATGTGACGCTCGATTGAGGTACTTAAGATAAAAAATAAAATAAATAGCTCAATTTATTAGTTCAAACTTTCACTTTGACGAAACTTTCCTAGACAAAAACCAAGGAAAACGCAAAGTGAGCGACTTTTTCATGTCACGTACATAATACAGTTCGTGGTCAATTTATTTTTCAAATAGATAAAGATAGATAGAAATGTTTTAAATAATCCTCAAATAATTCATCATAAGCACAGTTTATTTTTCATAAATGCCCCAAATGTCGTCATTTCAACGTGACCTCACTGGAATAGGAAATCCCCTACATTTGGGTAAGGGTATCGCTGACATTCGGACAGCAGATTACGAGAACAACCTTATATTGAACGCAAACCAGATGTATATCGATGACTGTAACATTGGTTATCAAACGGTACAACACGTACGCTTTGAGCTGTGCGCGAACTAGTGGTCCTGTAAACCGATCGGCGTGACGCTATTCGCTGAAGTTTGCTTCCGTAGCGAGATCTGTTCGAGAGCTAGCGCAAGCGTCCGTGAACTAGACCATTGGTTTATTCGAGCGTAGAGGTCCTGGATTGACCCTCATCGCAATATAATAGGAGTATAGAGTAAAGTACAGTAGTAGAGTTGTGGAGCTACAAAACGATATAAGCTGGACAGAATTCAAGATAAAAATTTTAACCATAACATTTTTACTACCAGGTGTACCAGTGCGGCTAATTTGCACGTACACACTAAGAATGGATATTTAGTTTAAATATATGAAATTGCTCATACATTTATTGTTACCATGAACTTGAGTCTCGCAGAAAATGTTTTTAAATCCCGCACATCTCGATTAAAGTATTATGTCCGCTTGACTGAAGCCAAGTTGTTTTTAATTAAGATCGAAGGAGTTTTTAATTAATTAATTAACAACTCGCAGTACTGATTTTATACTGCTGGATGAGGACATTTTTTTCACTTTAAAACTTGATAATAAATTAAGATTTTCGTTTGACTTTCTTTCAGGAGGGTATTATCATCAGTCACGTGAGACTTTTAAATATCACGTAAAATATGAAAATATTATCGTCATTGCGTTGCGATTTTCATTCCTTACGTTTTAGTTGTTTTTTTTCGCTATGTGAAGCCGATAATTGTGTCAGGTTATCAAAGAAAAACGTGAGCTCAGGAAAGTTTCTTTATATAAGCCCATAGTAATCTAATGTCAAATAATTCAAAATTTTGCACAATAAGGGTAAACGAATTAATCACCACTGGACAGTGTTCAAACTATCATTTAAAACATCTTTGAGTGATACTTAAGCCTAGTCGCTCTGACAGGTAAAATACCTCAAATACTTGAAACACTAGACTTGAACATTCGCATCATTTTTCGCAGCGCCGTCCAATTGGTGGCCCGCGACACGCGAAATATCTTCTACGGCCAGCGAATTATAGTACATTTTACAACGAAAGTTTCATCAAATGTTGGAGGCTCAACTTTGTTTTATAAATCTGTGCTGTCAGAATTAATACTTGACGTGGAATGTCCGTTGAGAGGAAGTAGTACATCGTATTCGGAATAAAACAGTAATACATTACAATATTAAAACATTTCACTATACTACGAAATATTTTAAATTAATTTTTAAAAATAACGAAAAATACTTCTGATTTTTAACACTCTGAATAATATAAATTTGTCGATGAGAATCAAAATATCGCGCTACAAATAAATAAATAAATAAATATGAACATTTTTTTTTATTCGTTGGGAAACATTATGTCAAACTCCATCTTGTGTCAGCCCGAGCGATCGAAAATGTATACACTGTATAGTATGTATGTATATGTATGTATGTATGTGCCCGCGGACTACGATATGTTGTATTTCATGACCCACACCAGTATTTTAACATATAAATATTGCTATATGTTGCTGGTTATATTTCCAGATGTATAAAGTTTTGCCGTTCTTCTGTCGGGAAAGGTCGATTTAGTGTCCCATATAAGTTTTCACCCTAGGCTATCTCCCCGATCACCAGACTCTCAATCCAGACAGAGTGAAAAGTAACTGCGACACTCCCAGCACCTGAGTAACGCCAACTCTTCCCTCATCAATTCTATTTCTGCTCAACTTCTGAATTATTCCACGGCGCATCTGCTACACTCATGTCATGCCACAGCTGCAGCTTGATCTACATGAGAAGGCATTCGGCCAAGTTGCCACTGCATACACACATAGAATTGCAAATGGTCGGCGGGAAGTATGAGTACTTTTTTTTGCTTTCGGTTCACGTCGTGACTCACGTTCGATTGCCATGCATAGTCGGATTCCTTACTAGACCACTCTGATGAAAGTTTCAAACAAACAAAAAAGAACGAGTCAAGATTGATGTACTAACGTGTTTCTAACTCGAAATTGTTCCGTATCGCAATAGTATTTCAGTAGGGAGAATTTCTATCTCGGAAACTGGAGCATTTCATGCTCTACTAAAAAACGTTGCATGTTTGAATAATTGCATCCGGTGATATATTTGGTGACACAGTTTTTTCTTCTGTAAAGAAAACACAATATATTATTTCAAAAACGTAACTTTGTATATTGTAATATACTTAATTGAGATGGGTAGCCATTTTGTGGTAAATTTGAGTTTTGACAGAGAGATAAACAAATGAAAGTGAAATCTTACGTTCACTTACCTGGTCCACTTGGCGTAGTACTGATTAATGGCTAGTTGTCATATGGCTACAATTTTAAAGATAAGGAAATGGATTCGGCCGGTTTATTATCGAGAAACACACATTAATCCTTCTCCAAGGAAACACATTTGTCATAAAAGTTTGGTATAATTAGATCAAAACAAATACATAAATACTGTGCTTATTACTGATCCTCTTTTAAAATTCCCCCAAAATACAGATACAACATGCCACTGATAAAATAATACATTACAAATATCAAACTACCACTGAATTTACATAACTAATAAACAATCTGGTCCGTTCAAACACTGATTCGAGCTGAAGGCTCATTGGACCTTGTAACTGTTTATAAATGTTAAAGTCCGTCCAATCAGATCGGAGCACAGCCGCAACCAGTGAGATTGCTTATATTAGTTGCCAATTGTCTTTGCAATACACTTTAACACAAGTTAATCATCCAATCATACATTGCTTGTAAAATGCAGAGCCGTCATTGGTTCATCGAAAATGATTAACTCTAGTGATTGCGAATCGGCGCCAGTCGTCATCTGAAAGAGAAGTTACAGAGGCGGAGCTGCGAAGATGGGACATCTACGGAGTCGTCTCATTGGCGTTTTTAATTACGCCAAATTCCCAATCAGGTGCCCTCCAGTCATCGTCTCGTGATGTGGTCTCGTAGATTCCATTAAGCCCCCCCCCCCTCACGTTCACCGGCATCGATCGCGTATCGGTAAAATCGATAACTTAATAGATAATGAGTGTCTCGAAGTAGCACTTCGCGGTGAATTTAAAGACATTGCACGAGCTAATGATTGTCATCAGAGGTCACAGTTGAAGTAGTCGGGTATCGACTTTAACAATAAAAGCAAACTTGATGAAAATAGACCGGACTTCTCGCGATCTCCGATCTCTGTAGTAATCTCGTAATGAATGAATCTCTTAAGCGTATGAGTCTCCGTTTAAATATTCTCCTCCCATCTTCATCCTACCAAGCACAGTCAGTTTGACTCCGCCCATCTCATACGTCACCAACTCTTTTTATCCAATAATCCGTAAAAGTGTGTCTCACGTGATCTCCCACGATTGGTTATGATTCTATGACGTTATCGTCTCGATCAGCCTATCACTGACCGTCATATCGTCATAGGATGCCTCGTCTCGGATGTCACGTTTTCGCTGACGTTATTCTGTTTAATTTCCTAAAATTGAGGTCACGCATTCCACACAAAAGGTATTTCAATCGGCCAGACAGTCATCCCTTCCTACGTCATCGCTGCAAACTTCCTAAAACTTTACATTCATCAGACTGTCGGCAGCGCTTAAGCATTGACCAGTCGCGCGCATGGGTAACGGTCGTCCCCTTTCCAATGCCCTTTTTCTGTGTATGACAGAAGCCAGGCCTTTTCCAAGATCGTCGAAACTTGTTTCACTGTTCAAGGGTTCTATTATGAAGCGTCTAATTTTCGCGCCCCATGGACCCGCGAATATTTATTATTTTCAATTTCTTGTAAGACTTTTTAAAAAAAGCTTAAATGAATTATTTATTACAATATATATTTCCTTTTCTCTGTCGTATTCAATCAATTGCCAAATATGAGCAAAAATATATATCACAAAAATATTTTTTAAACAGAACACACAACTTCGAATTGTCATAAGTTCGTAAGTTATGGTCTGACGGGTAGCGTTATCTATAGCGTGAGCGCATTGTAACACATAACACGGTAAGAATATAAATAAATATTTTGGGGTTTCAAACTAATGCGAGTTACTGAACATACTGTTGCCTCTGAAATACTTGGGCTGACCAATTTTGCTTTGAGGTAAGATGTTTTCATTGCATTGTACTACAAGTCCGAAGTGAATAAACTTTCTGTTTCACACATTTAACTCGCTCGATATTTTTCTCCTTTAATGTTCGGGAAAATATTCATTCGGGAATGGGGATACGTTTATTTTGATTCTGGGATGAAATATTCCAACTTGAAAGTTCGCAAACAGACGGGTAGAAAAGTGATTAGAGCACCAGCACCCCAAGCTGGTGATCCTAGGTTCTCTGTTCCCATGACCCAATATCATTCCATATAAGATCATTAATCTGAAAAACTATTGGGTGGTTAACCATTTTTTAAGAGATTATATGAGCACGTGACTAACACGACGGATATGTCGGCATTGTAATACTCAAATGAGTATTATAGAAAAGTTTAAGTGAGCGTGAAATTATATTTCAACGTAGCCATTAATATGAAACTCCAAACATAAAATGTTAACTCATTTGTACGTATAGTGCTTAATTTAGTGTTCGTACGTAATAAGTGTAATTCATGTTTTTGATTCAATTTTTACTTCGGTGATGTTAGAGAACTGATTGTGTTCTTTGATTAAGAATAGCTCAATTTTATTAGAGTATAATAATCTTCTATTGTCACATTTCATTATATGTAATCAAAGATTTGTATACATAAATTACTTTCACATAATAAACAACATGATAAATTAATTAATTTTGTATTTGTTTATTACGTGTGTGAGTGTGAACTACGAGCACAGGTTCAGCTACTATTCTTAATATTCTTCGAAGTGCAATCTCACTCCTCCCGAATCGACTGAGGACGGACCCGTCGCTATGCACGGCTGCTACCGAGGAATTCTGTGCCATCAGCACCTGTCTACTTCTTGTGCGCATTGTTTTGCGGTGAGAAATTATTGTTCTTTAATTGAGAGATGACCACCGCGGTGGGTGAGTGGGAAGACATCTTTCTCTGGACGGTTACGAGTGCTGTTCACGTTGATCGTAAGTCTACGAAGAACAGATTCTCGATGAAATTATCTGAATTAACTTTCGCTTTCTTTTATTGTTTATCTCTCGATACATTTCGGAGAAATACCTTAATTTTTATAATATATTACCTCCCCTCAACTTAAGTCCGGTATTTATATCACCAAATATTTTATTAAAATTAAACGTGTGATTGTTACAATCAAGCAATCAATAGCGGGAAAAGAAAAAAGTTTTGATTATTATTAAAGAAGTAGTACAGAATAATGAGAACATATGCTGGAAAATGACAAATGTAGTACTTTGTATTATGTTATAAAGGGGTTCTGGTGAAATTACTTGTATTTCATGATTTGGCTGATGTAATACGAGATAACTAGGTCATATTCTCTCGCAATCTGTTGATAGCAAGAAGCAAAACAAGTTTACGTACGTTTACTGGCACCCACTTGTACGTTACAGTGGTTTCAGGACCCTTTTTCCATTTCGTACACCACTACTGTGCATAAATATATTTGGTTCCATATTCTGTCCATCATCGTACACAATACTTGGGCACATAATAATGGCAAAAGAGAAAACAACATTTTTCTATCACTTGACTTTCAAATTGGCAAACACTATACCTAGAAGCATCATTTTGAATCCGTAATCCACACAAAAGATTACGTTATTAGACAAAATTGTTCACGATTTCACATCAAATCTCTGCCATCTGTTGCATTTATTTGCGACTAAAATATGTGAAATATGGGAAGGTGACTGACTACGTCCCTCACTCTGTCTCACTTCTTCACTCCTAGATGTCTTGACAGTCTTGACAGTCTTGACAGTATTTTCCTCGTTCTGGTCCTTACAAGAGACATGATCTCTCGCCTCATCCCCTTGTCCGCAATCACACAGTTCGTCACTCACCAATTTGAATCTGTGTAAATACACCTTATAACCTCCATGTCCTGTCAACATTTCCATGACACCTGGATTCGGACTGAACAATTTTCTTCTCGTCTCGGAGAAACGTACGTCAGGCATAAACACATATAGTTGTGTCCCTTTTGATGATCTATTCCATTCCACTTGCCATGCTTGTATTAATATCTGCGTTATCAACCGCTTCCAACCCCTCTCGTCACATTTCACTACATTCCTATCCAACGCAATCTGTCCTTTTTGTCGCATAACTGCTCTCAATACAAGTTTATGAATCAATGTCTCTTCGGGTAACACTCCAACTAGTACGTTCACCGCATCTGTAAATAACGTACAATATGCTCCACTCAATCTCAACAGACACATACGCTGTATCTACTCTAATTTTTGCCTCTGATGTGCATTTCGTAATACTCTTTGCCATATTTCACATCCATACGTAAACATCGGCACAATTGTTACTTTATATAATGTGAGAAATCCCTTTCTTGGCACATTTAATTTGTTTAACCTCACCCTTAACAAAGCATAGGAGATTTTCTTAATTTTATTTTGTATGTATTCAATATGTTTCCTGAAATTCAAATCTTTATCCTGTCGGATATGTCTTGATAGTTTTCAATTTTCCAAATACCATTTCACAGGTTTTTTTCTGACTCTATTTCTAGTACATGTAGCACACACCATTGATGACACATTTCCTGTATATTCTCATGTGCTTCTAATGATCGTCTTCCTGTTCGTTGTACGAATACCACCACGCCATACGCATATGCTAATACATTGTATCCTACGTCTCGTACTGTTCTTATCATAGCATCAATAATAAGGTTCCAAAATATTGGTCATCCATGGAACCCCTGCGGGCAACCCTTATCCATCTCCCAAATTATTCTTTCATCCCCAATCTGTAAGAAAGATGATATATTTTCAAAATAATTTGCCAACATATTGTAACTATAACCGTTAATATTATCATCATTCAGTATCTGTAACACTCCTTTCCATGATACATTGTTAAATTTCTTCTTCCGTTATCACAACACATTCTTCTAAGTCCACATTTTGTCTTTCTCAATATTCAGTTTTTTCTATCCTTGGTTATATTATCTCTAACAACTTTTCCCCAGTATCCCGTCAGCCTCTTGTTTTATCTTCCCCAAACTGCAATGTACTCCACACTGGTTTGATCTTCATTTTGTCACGTGCTATTAAATATGGGATATCTCATATATTCCTCCTGACACTTGTCATTACGAAATATTCCCACGACTCCAATTTACATTCCTTGATGCTTATTCGGTATTCTCGCAGTATCTTTTTATACTCCGTTTCTGCCAACAACTCATCCTTCCCTTGCTTCTTCTCCCGCTGGTATTTTCTCCTTGCCTTTGCACGTTTCTTCTTTAACTCATCCACTTCATTCATCCACAAAATCTTCCCTGGTCGTCTTTGTGTTCGAGCACTTGGAGAGCATTCCGCTGCGCCTCTCAGTATTGTTAACTGCAAGACATCTACTTCCTCATCCAAGTCTAACTCACCAGTTGGCCATATTACACCCCTCAAATAACGTCGATACCGTTCTACATACACCTTCCGTAACATCCGCATATCTTGTTGTATTCTTGTTTTAATTCTATCAGTGGTTATATTGAAAAAAATATACTTATGTTCGGAGGTTACACCTTCTTCCTCTCGCCATCCACACACATTCATCACCACCTCTGTTGTTGTTATTGTTGTCTATTATTGACTTGCCCATTTTGCTTTGAAATGTTACTATTTTCGCGTTATTCTTTATAAGTATTTCATCTTTAATTATCAGTCTCCAGCAACTTTCAATTTCCATACGTCTTACTTTCTCCCCATAAAGGCGATGTACCATTCGTATCCATGCACATTACTATTTTCTCTCCTTTATATGATGCTAGTACTTTTTTCGATTAACCGTATTTCATCTTTACACTTCTTTTTCCATCTTAAGTACGCATTTACTAGTATTATACCTGTCTGCCCTTGTCGTACAAAACATGTTATGACATACTTCAGTAATTTTAAGACCTCAAGTTATTTGTTTATCACTACCATAGACGTCCATCCACCTTTCTTCTCAATTACTCGAGTCGTCATTTCTGGCAACTTGTCCCATTTATCTGGTAACTCTCTTGGAGACATGATAAATCTATGAAGTTTTCCTCCATGTAATTTTTTTTTCTCGTGATGCTATAATTGAACTCTGTATATTCTGCTGCCATATTATAAGCTCCATCTATTGAAAGAGTATATTCTTTGCTTCTATATATTCCGGACATGCAGTATCTGTTACATTATCGCCCTTTTCTTTACAATTTATACAAAGTGCTTTCCGGTTTTTATTTGGACATTCTGTATATCTGTAGACTACCATTGTGCAATGGCCGCATATATCGTTTTTTTTCTATAGCATCTCAGTGGTGTTGCAATCCGTTACACGAAAGTTTTCTAATCCAATGTTGTTTTTTCTCTCCCTTTTGTTGTTAATCTCGAATGACAATTCGAATTCTATTCTATTAAACGAGCAACTTGAGATGTCCATTTACGTATGATTCTTACCTCTTTACTTGTTGCTAGGAATTCATCTTTTGTTTCTACATTCTTCATGTTCTTTTCATATATTGTTTCCAGTAAACCTCCATCTTTAACCACCTCTCTCCTTAGCCCATGAATTTGTAGCCTTGGTCGTCGCATCAGTGGTCGTTGCATTTTAATATTATCTTCTTTCTGAAAAACCTTCTCTAAGTTTTTAGCTTCCTTTTCCGTCTCAGAAATTATTACCAAAGTACGATATTTCCTTTCTCACATAGCATATATATTGACAGTTAACTTTTTCTTTTTCACTATTTCTGTAAAATTATACCTAGCTGTCATTCCAGTTCTTTCTGCTATTTGTGACGCGTCCATTAACTACACATTCCACTTCTCCATTTTCTGTAGTTGTCGTTTCATTATTTCTGTTACACATTCTTCCTTGCTTCCTAATCCAGTCACCACATTTTCACCCAATACTTTCACTGCTTCCAGTTTCCTGTTTTCTTTTATTCCATCTTCACTGTCACTACGTAATGACTTTACTATATTTCCAATCCTATCCTGCATCTGCTTATTTACCTGTCGCATTTCGGTTTGCTCTCTCTGCTTAATGGTGTTCACCAGTTCATCCATTACAATCACAATTCTCTCCTCCAATGCAGTTAATGTTACACATTCCATTACTTTTAGATCTGCGCTATATAGTTTTATTCTCCTAAAGCTATTATGTGTTCTTTCCCATCATTCAGTCCATCCAACTTATTCAATCTTATTCTCAGTTGGTCGTTTTCTTTTTTGACTTGCACTACCGTCTTCCAGATATATTTCACGTCATCATTAATTCGCTGCTGTATTTTTTCAGGTAGTTTTTTATTTTATTTTTCATCCTCAATAATCTCCAGCAGCATTTCATAGACCCGCCTCTCTTCTTGTTTCGTCCCATTTCCGTCGATCCTTGTTTTCCTTGTTCTCTGTGACATTTTCTTCTCTTCGTCTCTCCTCATGTTGTATTCACTGACACTGCTGCGTTGAGTCGTGTTTCGGCATATCTTTTCTTGTATCGCGTCTCGTTGCTTTACTCCCTAAATTTTTCACTTGATTTGGTGCCTGCTCAATCGTAATATCTCCACAGGCACAATAAATTAACAAACGTTCGCTTTACCTGTAGTATCTAATTATCCGGTGGGCCATGACTTTCAATTCTGTAGCTGTACTATCTTCACCTCCACAGAATACATACAAATGTTTACTAATAGAAATATCTGTCGGGTCTCGATTACTTCCGTGTCACGCTACAAACACGAAATGGCTTCCCTTTCTGTGCACGATAATGACTATTTTCTTATGTAGTATAACTACCCCATACACATTTAACGCAATATATGTAGCACTCCCTGTTTATCAAAACGTCCACATTTATTTCCACCATATTTCGACAGAAATCACACACTTTTTAAAAACACAACTATCAGGCAAACGTCTCCCTAAAACATCACCTGGCGGACACAAAAATTACATTTTTTGATTTGCAACCACACCTGACTGCCAAGGACTATATCCAGCAGGGTTTACACCTGCGACCGTCTGGGAAACATCACTTCGGTTCTCTCCTAGTTTCACATCTGACCTCACATCATCCACCTGCCCCATTAACCACTCCTCCACCTCCTCCTGCATCTACCTCATCTCCTCCTCCACCTCCCTCTGCTCCTACCTCATCACCATTTCCTCTTCCTATCTCCACCCCCATTTCTTCTCCTGTCCCCGTTCTTTCACCTACTGCTTCCTCATCTCCCACGTCAACATCTATTCCTCCTGTCGCCCCCATACACCGTTACAACTTGCGCTCAGGAGTACGATGTGGTACTCGAAGGTGACAATCGCGTTCAGGTGCTGTGTGCGAGCTTCATCCGGAACTAGAAGCTGTACCAATTTCAAATTCCTCTCCACAATCTAACGTCGATTCCATTTCTCGTGAGTCACAAACTCTTTGCGAAAATAAAATAATTATATTTCATCATAATGTCCAATCCCTTTCAAACAAATTGACAGACATTGAAATTCTGGTACACGAAAATCGATTCGATTTGCTATGCCTCACAGAGCATTGGCTTTCAACTAACAACATCAACGATACTGCTATTTCTAATTATTATTTAGCAAGTTCTTACTGTCGGCAAAATTTTAAAGGCAAAAATCCCCACGGAGGTACGTGTATCTACGTTCGTAATGATATTTTATCTTCTCCACTGACAGGCTACGAGAACTTCTGCGTAGATAGTGTGTTCGAAATTTCTGCAGTTGAACTGACCGACACCGGTATTGTTGTTTTGTGTATTTATAGACCTCCTCAATCAGATCTTGACATATTTTTTCGGAACTTCGAAAATGTTTTAGAACATATCGCACATAAATCTACTAAATCTATCGTTATATGTGGTGATTTCAATATCGATTTCTTGAGTACATCCGACTCTGCACATTCACCAGTTAATCGATTCAAGAATCTTATCGACTCCTTCAACCTTATTACTACGATAAATGACCCCACTCGCCTCTCCGGCTCATCTCAAACATTGCTAGATCAAATTATAGTCAACAATGGAATCTCGTATCTCTCTGAAGTGTTTATCGCCGGATACAGTGATCACCTTGCTCAAGTATTGACTATTAATAATACACTAAAACCGCTTAAAATCCTTTACAAATTTACAAGAGAGTTTAATGACATAAATAAATCCATATTCGTAAATTATTTGCGTGAAGAAACATGGAAAGATGTTTACAATTGCCAAAACACCGACGACAAATTCAATGTATTTATCTCAACATTCCTAAAACATTACAACTCTAGTTTTCCCATAAAACGCAAGTTAATTAACACAAAAAAATACAATAGATGGATCACCCTAGGGATAAGAATTTCTTCAAAAAACAAACGCCGTTTATATTATCTTTCAAAACGCTATAACCAGCCACCCGAATTCCATAATTATTTTCGTAAATATAAGACTATTCTCCGAAAAGTAGTCTATGCAGCTAAAGTTATGGAAAACGACAGGCATATACTAAAATCGAACAACCGGATGAAAGCCATGAGGAATATTGTTAACAATTACACGTCAACTTCTGAAAATCGCGAAGAAAATAATTCACTACTAAACAATGGCAAAATCGTATAAAATCCTCAGGACATCGCAAGTTTGTTTAATTCTTACTTCTCAGAAATTGGTAAAATAACGAACTCAATATATCGAAATCAATGTCCTACAATTACATCCACCCACCTACCCAATTCTATGTTCACTTCCGAAACTAACGCCAGTGAAGTCATGGGAATCATCAGCTCATTAAAAAACAAATTTTCGACAGGATTATATGATTTACCGGAGTTTATTGTTAAATTTTCGTCGCACGCTACATTAAATCCACTCATAAATATTTTTAATAGTTCTTTATCGGAAGGATTGTTTCCTAAAATATTTAAGAGAGCTAAAGTGAAACCTGTACACAAGAAAGGAAACCAACTTAATATTGGAAATTACCGACCAATATCTCTACTACCCACATTCTCAAAAATCCTAGAAAAATGATTCTAAAAACGTCTCCTAGATTTCTTATCAAAAAATAACATTCTCTCTTACGATCAACACGGTTTTAAAAAATCCTTTTCCACTACAAGCGCCATATTTTCCTTCTTCAAGGATGTTACCACATCTTGACCGTGGAGAAAATCCTCAGGGTGTTTTTCTTGA
>NNCF01126422.1:637971-666495 GCA_002313205.1 Laupala kohalensis | reverse complement strand
GCTTAGAGTGTCAACCACTCTTTGCCAAAGAGGACCATATCATTCGGGAATCGTTCTATATAATTCCTTGCCCAAGAATATAAAAGATATGATGAAAATGAATATCTTCAAATTCGCGGTTAAAAACTACCTCCTGCACCAGTGCTACTACACTGTAAAAGAATTTATTGATTTTAATAAAAGTTAAATCCGTCTGTTTATAACAATTTCTAAAACTATTTTCTTGCAAGATTGTGTTGTCTTATGGCTCATATTTATTTAGTTTTATGTGTACTCAACTTTGGCATGGTTGTGTACATAAATTCTGTAGCTCCATCCTGGCCCAGGTTGTTCTCCGTTTTTCCTTCGGGTAGAGGAGGATTTCTTATACAGGTTCTCTAGGCTTTGTCTACGGGCGTGTTTATTGTAACAATAAATCGTGAATTTAGTGTTTTTTTCAACTCTTATGATTTTTAAACACTATACTCAGAATTATCTATAGTTCGATAATAACTTGTACATGTAAATTTTTTGCGTTAAATTACAAACATATTGATATTATATTAGTATTATAACTCGCAGCTAACTTTTTATCTTATCTAGGAACTTTTGCTGAAATTTTTTAATCTGCCTCTGCCTTAGGGCCCTTAATCGGAATTGATGGGATGGTCCCTTGCTTGCTTCCGGAGAATAAATTGGTTTATTGTCCTCCATGTGGTCATACGCAGTTTGTACTGTTTTTGCAAATAAATTTATTATTATTCATATGTGTTGAGCAAGTTTTTTGAAGTTCTCATTCCGTGTGGCACCAATA
The DNA here is from genome assembly GCA_002313205.1 of Laupala kohalensis. Classification (NCBI taxonomy): domain Eukaryota; kingdom Metazoa; phylum Arthropoda; class Insecta; order Orthoptera; family Trigonidiidae; genus Laupala; species Laupala kohalensis. The sequence goes on along the minus strand of NNCF01126422.1, from coordinate 665,702 downwards.
CTCTCGGTTGTCCTCTTCGTTATATTTCTAAAGTTACTTGTTAATACAGCTTTGTCTCCGTATAAGTTTTTTGGTGCTAAAGAACCTCAAATGATAGCAAGCGTAATATCAACTTAGCTGCCATCGTCCCATTGAACATTCATGCAAATTTTTATCACTGATATGGCGTGTATCACACAATGTTTTGTTTAGCCTTCATTTACCCAGATGTGTAACTATACTTAAAGTTCTTGAACACCACTTTTGAATGTTGTACACCATCGTACTGCTCTATATCATGTTAGATTCACGGACAATATGCCACAATCACTTACGTGCCGCCATCTTATCAGCAGCGATCGTGGTAACATCGATCCGTTATTTTCTTTCTTCCGTTCGCTGCACAAACTTCGCTCTGAGAAGAGGTAAAGTGCATACAATCTTCTTTGTGTATAAGAACATTATTGTGTGTTTCGAGTACACATGGATCACACGAGCTGCCCACTCGGGAGGCAGTTATCATCTTCCATCAACGTTTTCCAAGGAGATACATCGTTAAACGATGTACATTTTCAACCAGTGGAAAATCTAACTCAACAAGCAATGCTACTCTCACAAGAATAATGTTCTCAAGTTCAACTCATCCCAGGTCTATCATAATTAATCCCTCAACATGCGTCACTTCAACTACCTACCTGTGTATCACAGCAGCAAGCGAATCAACAAACATCACAAAGCAAATGTTGAAAGCGCCAACTATCGGAATGTCAAGTTTCCAGCGTCATGCCACGTTTCGTGACTGATGTACCCTTTACTAACAGATATTCTCGTTTTGAAGAAGAAATCGACGAATCGTTTGATGATAGAGACAGCGAGGGACTGCCCCATGTACCAATTCACATCCCCGTATTCCTCCCATATTCGTATATAACGAAATCAACAACTCAGCTTTTATTATCAAAATCCTCAAATCTCAATTGATAACCGACTCTCGCCCCAATTTCACCAAAATTCAAACTTCCTCCAGTGATGATTTCCGTGCTCTTATCTCACACCTGGAAACTCACGAACTGTAATAACACACCTTTACTTTACCCAGCAATAAACACCTCTCCGTCATTATCTAGAACATTCCACCAACTATTACTAAAGATGAGATAATCGCCACCTTACGGACACTTCAGTATCCAGTGATAAAGGTTAACCGGATATACAAATTACGAAACCCCACTATCTGGTCTTATTAAAGACAATGACGCTGAAAGTCATATCCCAGGACTGAGCGTCTCCTTCAATGCGTGATAAAAGTAGAACCAAGAAAACGCCGTCCAGGACCTGCTCAGTGCACTAGCTGCCAAGCTTTAGGGCATACCAAAACAACTGCCGTCGACAGCCCCGTTGTGTATGATACTTGGTCATAGTGTCAAATTCATGAACGCTGATGGTCTAGGGAACAGAAGGTCTACATTTATTAACTTCTTTCGTTGCAACAATATAGATATCGATTGTTTATCTACATCGCATTTCACTTCCGATAACTCTTTCAACATTCCCGGATATCGTCTTTACAAAGCTGACAGGTCCTCCAAATCTGCAGCAGGCGGCAAAGCAATCTTCATACAACGCAAATTGACGCATCACCAATGTCTTCTTCTTATAATATATGGTCTTGAAATTGTGGCAGTTCAAATCAAGATTCAACCTAACCTCCCTCTCAACATCTCATCTGCCCACAAACCATCCAATTATCTACTTAATTCACTTCATATTCAATCATTCTTCATTGGATCTTCTTCGAACCTTTTACTTGGTGACTTAAATTCCAAGCACCAAGCGTGGGGCAGCAGGCGAACAAACCCCAGTGAGCAAATTCTTTTATCAGCTCTGCATAAATACAATCTGCGCCTCCTCGGTCCATCATCCCCCCACATACTACTCCCACAACCTTACTGTCCGTCGTGATATCCTAGATATTGGAATATTAGCAAACTTTTCCAACATCTCTATTTATTTACAACCAATTCCTGAATTCGATTCAGACCGTATTCCAGTGCCAGTTCCCTTCTGTTCACGCCCAGTTCTAGAACAATCCATGCTAAGGCTCTACTGCAAACCCATCAAAACCCGTCTATCATAACAGATAACTTCTCCCAACAATCATTCCACTCCATACCTTAACCAATAAAATTCATATCCCGCAACGGAGTTACCCATATCCTAGTCAAACTAATAAGCTGCAGGACATGATCTGATATCTCTAATTCTTCTAAAAAACTGACAAAACGATCTATTGCCTATTTCACAGCCACTTACAACTCAATTTTGCACAGTCTATATCTCCAGTCAGTGGAAACGTGAAATTATCATCCCCATACCCAAGTCAGGAAAACCTCCCTTAAATCCTTTAAGCTACAGACTCACATCACTCGTACCCTGTATGTATGTGTATATATACAATGAATTATCTTTCTGTTGAATCATTTGACTTTTATCTTTCTTTAGCGCTTCACTCTCCCGTCATACATCTTTCACTNAACTAGATGAATTTCGAATCGAATCATATTGATCCTTAAGCAAACTCTCTGTATCAGACCAATAATTATGTCGACATGTAAACCATCGCTTAAAGCTAACCTATCCTATCCCTTCTCTCAAGAATAATAATTGAGTTTACTAAACGAACGAAGAAAAATCAAACCCTCTTGCCAAACAATTTGCTACAACGTTTACCCCCCATTCTGAAACCCATCAAAACCCGTCTATCATAACAGATAACTTCTCCCAACAATCATTCCACTCCATACCTTATCCAATAAAATTCATATCCCGCAACGGAGTTACCCATATCCTAGTCAAACTACCTAATAAGCTGCAGGACATGATCTGATATCTCTAATTCTTCTAAAAAACTGACAAAACGATCTATTGCCTATTTCACAGCCACTTACAACTCAATTTTGCACAGTCTATATCTCCAGTCAGTGGAAACGTGAAATTATCATCCCCATACCCAAGTCAGGAAAACCTCCCTTAAATCCTTTAAGCTACAGACTCACATCACTCGTACCCTGTATGTATGTGTATATATACAATGAATTATCTTTCTGTTGAATCATTTGACTTTTATCTTTCTTTAGCGCTTCACTCTCCCGTCATACATCTTGCACTGCGTGTTCGTCACGAACAAAAATCACATTTCGACTTTCGTGACACACAAAGGTTTAAAAAAAGTTTCGATTCAAAAAGGAATGTAGAATAAAAAATTCACACGTACCCCGAGAGTGAATACAAGAGAATGCTCTTCAGGGGATTTGAATATCTCATTCTTCTGACGCTAGACAATAACTCTTTATGATAGGGATTGGATTAAAATGGTGTAAGTTCACATAAAATATGCGCAACGGACTGCATTTTTTTTCTTCTTTTCGTCCACTTTCAGATCAGAGAAATGGTAGAATGTTGGAGAGAGTTGCTGGATAAATTGAATAAAGTGGTAGAAATCCGATCCATTCAGGAGAAGCCGACTCTCCAGAAAAATGTCTGAGAGAAAATTCTAGCAAACGAATTTTAAGGAACGTCTTTTTCTCAAGAAATGTAGGAGACTAAACAATACTTATTCTTACAGAGTTTTAAGTAAATAAATGGATGTAATTTACAGTTTTTTATTATAGATGTATATTCATTTACGAAGTAGTGTTTTAGTGAAAACAGAGCGGAAAATGATTGACATTCAAGAACATTGAGTGAAACCACTTTTAAAGGTTTATTTGTTTCAAGTATTACTGCTGAATTCGTACCTGAATAAAATATAAAAAAATTATATCCTTGTCATCAATGCAATGGTAAAATATACAAAAAAAAAGATTTATCGGACAAATCTCTCTTGAATTTATAAAAAATAACAGAACAATATTATTATCAATAATCACGGTGACTTTTAATAGACAAATAATCAACAATAGGCGTTGGGGAACTTGGAAAACACTCAACTGCGTCATCAATTTTTTCGTAAGATAAATCGACGTTTTATATTCACCTTGTTTTAGCACTAATTTAAAAATAAGTGTTTCATATTCTTTTGAATTTTTTTTTGTATGAGCAGAGAAAAGAACTGTATTAATTTGGTTTGAATTTACACGTGGTAAAACTCTTTTGTGATTTCTTTCATTTTAAACTATGAGCTTGGTGCCATTATGTACCTCAGGGAAATAAAATTTATTTTTAAGACTTTTTTTATTTCTTCAAATGGACATTGCTCTACAGAAACCAAAACGTAAATACCTTGTATCTTTGCTTGGTAATTGTAGAGCTTTAGCAACATTATCAAAGCATGATAAATTGAAAGGCGTTTCTATGTTGCTCATTGTTTTATTGGTATAAAGCTTTTTCGTAAAGCCATCGTCAGTAACATACACTGAGTATTGAGGAATATTTTTGGCAAATGCGAACTATGGTTGCTATGCAGCCGAAAAAGCTTTATACCAATAAAACAATGAGCAACATAGAAACGCCTTTCAATTTATCATACCTTGTATCTGTCTGAAATATTTTATTTCTAAGAGTTTATTTTGGTTGTCAGATTTTCTGATATATACATTGTTGTAGCCACTTCCACGTTAAGTAATTACAAAAAAATATTATTTATGTAGTTTTCAATGTTGTTAATATATTTGAAGCACAATGTCCGTAATAGTTAGGTAATTTTTTTATTAACCTCTTTATGTATGAAACTAAATATGCTTTTTTATTCTTTTTAATATTCCTTGGAAAAAAATTTTCATTTCGATATATTTCACCCATTTATTTGAATCGATACAAACAACTCTGATAACCTTTCTTCTGAATTTAGTCATACCTAGGCTCTATTCCATTATCATTCTAATAATCATGGTAGATTCGCTGAAGATAAAGACCATTTAAGCCTTTGAAGTCTTACAAGGAGAGGTCGTGACTTGGGAAAATTGTTTTGGGGAGGAACTCCGTAGGATTGTAGAACCCCTAAGGATAATCGATTGTCAAAGTACGAAACCGCATTAGTCAGCCATTTCCGAGAAAAAAAAGTTCTCAAAGTTTTAACTTCAAAGTATATATTGAACACTTAACCCTTTTCTCAACATCGTGGGAGCGTAGTCGTTAGCATGCTCGCCTACAAAGCAAGTCACTGGGGTTTTATTCTCCCTTACAGCAGTTTTTATAAAAATATTTCTTAATAAAATAATTTTTTCAGAATATTGTAAATAAAATTATTAATAAATTTTTAAACATTTACATACATTGAAATGAAATCTTTAAGACCATTTTCGCAAATGGCTGGGAGTTGCTCTTTCTTTCGTTGACAATCGATTATCCTTAGGGAGTACTGCAGTCCTACGAATTCCCACCCAGATGTCAATTTCCCAAGTTGCGACCTCCCCTTGAATGGCTTCAATGGTTTGATAGATTGAGATATCTACGATGACTTAAATAGCCTTTATCTTCAACGGGTCTACGATGATTATTACGAAATAATTTTATAGAATAAATCAGAAAATTTGAAGAAATGGCAGGAAAAATTCGCATGATAAAAAATGCTACGTAGGAGGGAATAAAATTCCTCGTGCTGGTAAGGAATACGATGGTCCTCAAGGAAAGTAACAGTAAATATTATTCACTCAACGTATTCCGTTTAATATTACGTTTGGAAAGATAAAAAAGAAGTGGAATACTTTCGACGTGTTTTTTTTCTTTCTTTCGTCTCCAGCAGACAGCGTCTCTTCTTTGGACAGCGCATCGGACGTTGTCGATGACGAAAAGTAGGAAGCGCTGCCATCGTAGAGATGAACGACCGACCAGCGAGAAAGACAGAAAAAAAGCACAGGGAATAAGTTAATTAAAAAGGAGCAAAAGCAGACGTTCCTGCTGGGGTCGAGACGCTTGTCCTCGCCGAAGACGGAGCGAAAAGATCGATATTGAGGAACGCGATAATGAGAATAATAGGCGAGCAGTACGCCGTGAAATAGCACTTGTTACACGCGTGAATGGAGCGGACCTCTGGTTCCTGCAAAACATCGTCCCCGGGAAGGACTCTTCCACTTTGGTTTTGTTTGATTCTTTGGAATATTGGAGTGAGACTTCTCTTGGAGAAGCAACGGACAAGGAAGTGGACTTAGGAGAATACGACACGGAAAGATAATCTACGAGACAGGCATGTAAACAACATTAAATCAATTCAATGTATTTTTTGTAGTTTTTCCGATTTTACGGTTTTTCATATCTACGAGTGTAAAACAAAAAAAATTGTCACCGTGAAGATCTTCCGTCCGAGTGCAAAGCGATTCTAATTGAAAGTAGATATGAATGTCAGTCATATTTCGTATTTACAGTAGTATATGTTGTTATCGATGCACGTACTATGGTTTCTTACCGCTTTATCTAAAAGATATTTCGTATTATATTCAAAGAAAAGCTTTTGAAAATTTCTCCCAAAAATGCACAAAATTTCTCTCTCGAATGCACTAACACGTCAGCACATGGTTTCCGGAATACCAAAGATCATTTAAATTCACCGAGCATTGAAATAATACTGGTTTTGGAAAACCAAAACCAAAGATCAAATGATGACGTTTAAGGTATCAAATATTCTTAATCTATTATAACACGTCAGTTCGTCGATATTTCTGTACTCGTCCCGAACTTCTTAGATGCACCAATAGCATGTAGAGCTAACAGCGGCATGCACCGGTTTCCTTTTTGTCTTGTGATTTCCTCTACAACAGGAATGGTCACAGTTGTCGATCACAGGCCTTATACGAGCATGAAAAGGGAAATTGCTATTACTCACTTCGCTGAGGGTATGACTGGATGCGAAGTGGTGGTAACAGCGCTGCTTATCGTCTTTTATTTTTCTCACAATAATTTTTTCCTTTTTATCCATGTTTTGTCAACAATCACAATATTTATTCTTTGAGAATCAATATAGGTGCTTATTATTATTATTAATTATTATTATAATAATTCTAATAACAATTTTTAAAAACTTCCCAAACACCTCCCCGATATTAAACTACTAATTTAAATCCGACAATTAGAGACGTGCATCCCAATATTAGGTTGAGTATGAATCGAGAACAAATTGTCTTCTGATAAGTTCATATAAAAACTAACCACTAGAGTAAAAAAGAATCGTCCAAATGACACACAGAACCATAAGTACGTAACATATCCCCTCACTAACTGCTCTTCTCAGTATGTTGTTAATCAGAGTTTAAAACACTGTTCGTGAGTTTGAACGACTGCTTTTGATCCAAGAGGAGAGGGAAGTGGTGGTGCTCGAGTGTATTATTCTCTCCTCCTCCTCCTCCTATGCAGCTCGCAGTTGTCCGTAGCATTCGTCTGAGGACAAATCAATGGTCATCTCTGCTCTACAGTATTCGCCACAAACACAATCATGAAAAGGGAAATTGTTGTGTGGCGAATTGTTAACGTGGGACGAGCACTTAATCCAAGTTGGTCAAATCACGGAGATGTATAATTGTTTTCTTTATTTTTATTCTAATTATTTCAAAACCCAACAACGTGAATGAAGAGAAAAAATATTTAATTTGTATCTATCAGTATAGCACAAACAGTATTTAGGAACTCGTTTGACTCGTTTGAAATACATGAGAGTAAGTAAAATTATGGAAGACGAGTGCTACCATTCCCCGATTTTTGCATTTTATCTCATCTCAGAAAATGTTATTTAACTTTCTCAAATGTCCGGTGACCTATAGATAAAAGTGATGCAAATAATGCTACCAAAAATTTGCAACAAATGAAATTAATCCTCCATCAGTTTCGTGATTTCAAATTTGGTTGGTTTTTGAAATTAAGTGTTTTCTCCATGAGACGCAATGTATTAGACCGTCAATTATAATAGCAATTATTTCATTTACATGGCCGGTGAAATATGTTTTTCAAGTTGAAATCACAATAAGAACATGTTACTCTGTTTATTTTCGCTAATTTAAGATATTTTACTGATTTAATTCTATCTCCGTTAGTGCTACCTTAAATAAATGGCTCTTCAGTACTTTCCAATGAGGCAAAAGTAAACGTCGAATCTCGTGAACCCAAAGGAGGAGGACGCTGTTAAAAAAATTTACATAATCACTCTATTGTACTCATGTCTCGCTCTACGAACCTGTAGATTGAAAGTCTCCGTATCTCCATAAATCGTTTATACCTGCATTTCACGACGCGTACGTTCTACAATCGCTATGTTACGTATAAGTGGATGAGAGCAGTGCATCAACGTAATTGGCCAATAATTCCTAATGGATCCTCTATTGTCAATGCTACGTAATTGATCAATTTCCTTCACTTTATCATAAGGGCAAATATTCTGCTCATCTTACCCTCATAAACTGGATTAAAGATAAGTTAACTTTCATTCTTATTTTATTTTAAATATTTTGTATTCTTTTAAGACGCCCATTATTATTCATGATTATTTTTTTCGTAATTTCATTTGGTATTTTTGTACTTAAAATGTACTCCGTAATTAGAGTTGAATTCTGTGAATCAAAAATGTGCGGCAAAACTGATATTTGATCCTTCAGCTAGAACTAGTTCACATATAGGGCCTACTTAGTAACTTAGTTAATTGCCCCCCACCCACGTGGTCATACGCAGTTTGCAACTGCTTTTTTGACAATAAAGTTTATTTATGAGTGGTACTTTAAATTTGTTTTTTTTATCTACTGTAATTAAATATGCAATGTCAATGCTTTAACTCGGAATTGAGATAGAACGGTGGGATAGAACATCTCCTAAAATAGACATTACCATCATAAGAATCATATATTTCATTACGTCGTTTAAATTAAATTTAGATGAAACATCTGGAATGCCTCATGATCTGGATTATTTGGAATCGGAATTAATCCAGTAATTAATTGAGCATTGGAATCGAATTGAAGATAAATAAATAAATAAATTTATTGTCAAAAAACAGTACAAACTGCGTATGACCACGTGGAGGAAAAAAAAAACTAATTTACTCTCCGGAAGCAAGCAAGGGACCATCCCATCAATTCCGATCAAGGGCCCTAAGGCAGAGGCGGATTCAAAAAATTCAGCAAAAATTCCTAGATAAGATAAAAAGTTAGCTGCGAGTTATAATACTAATAGAATGTCAATATGTTTGTAATTTTAAGCAAAAAATTACATGTAAGTTATTATCGAACTATAGATTATTCTGAGTATAGTGCTTAAAAATTGAAATAACACTAAATTCACGATTTATTGTTACAATAGACCCGCCCCTAGACAAAGCCTAGAGAACCTGTATGATAAATCCGCCTCTACCCGAAGGAAAACCGGAGAAAAACCCGGGCCAGGATGGGGCTACAGAATTTATGTACACAAACGTGCCAATGTTGAGTACACATAAAACTAAATTAATATGAGCCATAAGACAACACAATCATGCAAGAAAATAGTTTTTGAAATTGTTATAAGTTGTTTAAAAAGTACTACAGCAATGGCGTGATAAAGCACAAGACGAATTTAACTTTTGTTAAAATCAATAAATTCTTTTACAGTGTAGAAGCACTGGTGCAGGAGGTAGTTTTTAACCGCGGATTTGAAGATATTCAATTTCATAATATCTTTTATATTCTTGGGCAGGGAATTATATAGAACGATTCCCGAATGGTATGGTCCCTTTTGGCAAAGAGTGGTTGACACTCTAGGGCGATGAATATTACTACTATTGCGTGTATAGTGTTCGTGAACGAGACTGTTTCGTATAAAGCAAGGGTGGTGCTTCAGTAATTCGGTCTTAACAAACACGACCGTTTCATAAATATAAATGCAGGGAAGTGTTAAGATATTTAATTCCTTGAATAAAGGTTTACAAGAGTTTCGGGGGTGAGATTTACAAATTATCCGAACTATCCTCTTCTGAATTCTGAAAGTTTGAATACTCTGACCGGAATTACCCCAGAAGGTAATGCCGTAACGTAAATGGGAGTAAACGTTTGCAAAATATACGCAACGGGAAATACGTGGACTAACTGCGTTAACTAAGATTCGGAATGCGTAACACAATTTGCTTAATTGGGAATTAAGATTGTCAATGTGACAATTCCATTTGAGGTTGTCTTGAATATGGAGACCTAAGAATTTTGTATTTGTAACAGTTTTTAATTGTGTTCCGTTTAAAGAAAGAGAAACCTGGGGTAAAGATTTTGTGATACTATTGTGAAATGACATAGACACTGTTTTGTCAGTGTTTACAATGAGACGATTTGCATGGAACCAAGTCGAAAGGTTAGACAAAACTTTTTGAGCATTGGCGTGTTTACATAGTAAATTAGTGTCATCAGCAAAAAGAACCATTTTGCAATCTGATGTGGATGATGACATGTCGTTCACATACAATAAAAAGAGTATAGGGCCGAGAATTGATCCTTGGGGTACTCCGCAAGTAAGTGGCTTTGTTTCTGAAAGACAACGCTCAAGTATTTTATTTTTAGTATAGGATATTTCTACTTGTTGATATCTATCTTTTAAATAAGAAGTTAGCCATTGATGTGGAAGTCCACGAATGCCTAAAGAATGCAATTTGGTAAGGAGAATTCCGTGATCGATGACATCGAATGCTTTGGATAAGTCAAGAAAAACACCCTGAGGATTTTCTCCACTGTCTAGGGATGTGGTAACATCGTTTAAGAAGGAAAATATGGCGCTTGTAGTGGAAAAGGTTTTCCTAAACCGTGTTGATCGTCAGAGAGAATGTTATATTTTGATAAAAAATCTAGAAGACGCTTATAGAACAATTTTTCTAGGATTTTTGAGAAAGTGGGTAGTAGAGATATTGGTCGGTAATTTCCAATATTAAGTTTGTTTCCTTTCTTGTGTAAAGGTTTCACTTTAGCTCTCTTAAATATATTGGGAAACACCCCTTCCGATAAAGAACTATTAAAAATATTTACGAGTGGATTTAATATAGCGTGGGACGAAGATTTAACAATAAACTCAGGTATATCATCTATGCCTCGTGAAAATTTGTTTTTTAAGGAGCTGATGATTCCCATGACTTCACTGGCGTTAGTTTCGGAAGTGAACATAGAATTGGGTATGTGGGTGGTAATAATTGGAGGACATTGATTTGGATATATTGAGTTCGTTATTTTACCAACTTCTGAGAAGTGAGAATTAAACAAACTTGCGATGTCCTGAGGATTTGACACGATCTTGCCATCGTTTAGTAAAGAAACATTTTCTTCGCGATTTTCAGAAGTTGACGTGTAATTGTTAACAATATTCCACATGGCTTTCATCCGGTTGTTCGATTTTAGTATATGCCTGTCGTTTTCCATAACTTTAGCTGCATAGACTACTTTTCGGAGAATAGTCTTATATTTACGAAAATAATTATGGAATTCGGGTGGCTGGTTATAGCGTTTTGAAAGATAATATAAACGGCGTTTGTTTTTTGAAGAAATTCTTATCCCTAGGGTGATCCATCTATTGTATTTTTTTGTGTTAATTAACTTGCGTTTTATGGGAAAACTAGAGTTGTAATGTTTTAGGAATGTTGAGATAAATACATTGAATTTGTCGTCGGTGTTTTGGCAATTGTAAACATCTTTCCATGTTTCTTCACGCAAATAATTTACGAATATGGATTTATTTATGTCATTAAACTCTCTTGTAAATTTGTAAAGGATTTTAAGCGGTTTTAGTTTATTATTAATAGTCAATACTTGAGCAAGGTGATCACTGTATCCGGCGATAAACACTTCAGAGAGATACGAGATTCCATTGTTGACTATAATTTGATCTAGCAATGTTTGAGATGAGCCGGAGAGGCGAGTGGGGTCATTTATCGTAGTAATAAGGTTGAAGGAGTCGATAAGATTCTTGAATCGATTAACTGGTGAATGTGCAGAGTCGGATGTACTCAAGAAATCGATATTGAAATCACCACATATAACGATAGATTTAGTAGATTTATGTGCGATATGTTCTAAAACATTTTCGAAGTTCCGAAAAAATATGTCAAGATCTGATTGAGGAGGTCTATAAATACACAAAACAACAATACCGGTGTCGGTCAGTTCAACTGCAGAAATTTCGAACACACTATCTACGCAGAAGTTCTCGTAGCCTGTCAGTGGAGAAGATAAAATATCATTACGAACGTAGATACACGTACCTCCGTGGGGATTTTTGCCTTTAAAATTTTGCCGACAGTAAGAACTTGCTAAATAATAATTAGAAATAGCAGTATCGTTGATGTTGTTAGTTGAAAGCCAATGCTCTGTGAGGCATAGCAAATCGAATCGATTTTCGTGTACCAGAATTTCAATGTCTGTCAATTTGTTTGAAAGGGATTGGACATTATGATGAAATATAATTATTTTATTTTCGCAAAGAGTTTGTGACTCACGAGAAATGGAATCGACGTTAGATTGTGGAGAGGAATTTGAAATTGGTACAGCAAAACTCCAATTCTTCTTCATTTCAAATTATTATCGTATAATTATCAGAATCATAAATTCGTATAATTATCGGGAACACAGAAATAAGCGAACATTTATTTTACGTTTCGTTAAATTAGTTCTAGTGATAATGTTATTTGAAGGAATCTGAAAACGCGATAACAGCACTTTATTTATTACACAGAATATTAACAGATATATAGCGATTGTAAACATCAGTGGCGTAACTAGCACCCTGTACACCAGGACTAGTCCCATGGGGCCCCATACTTCTGGAAGTAATAGGACACCTTCATGTGTTTTAATCGGTGTCAAGAAAAAAATATTATTAAAACAAGAGTATTTGGTTATCAAAACAATTTTATGTTATTAAATTTTTTCATAAGTTCAATTTAACTAATTGATCATTTTACGCTCGGCCAGTTTTCCGGATGTGTATACAGTTGTCATGCTATTTTAACTATACCAGTTACAGTTATGACTGCTGAACGGTCATTTTCAAAACTGAAGCTCGTCAAAAATTACTGGAGAAATTCAAAACAGATTAAACTGTTTAAGTATTCTATCCATCCAATATGAGGATACAAATTATTTAAGTGGCATATTACATCAATTAATTAAAACATTTTCTAAAATGAAAGTACATAGTATGAAAATATAAATCTATCATTGTATTTTCATACAATTACCACGTTTAAAATATATGGCATGTAAATTTATTTAATAAAATTACTACACCGTTATTAGTATTTGCATTTTTTTTAGTTTAAAAAATATTTAATATATTTCTAAATTTAGCTGTATTAAAAACACTACAACAAAAAGGTCACTAAGGTGCAATACATGTTTACCAATGGCGTAACTATCAGAGTAGAATATACTACATGAATACGTAACATTGCAAAAGAAAATGTATGGTCTTGTTTTCAGCATCTGATAACATACCATGTGTGTTAATTTGCAGTGAATGTAAAAATCATGGGGATGTGTACTTGTTAGAAGCGGAAAAACACGGATATACGTGTGAGATAAATCTACAATTAACTGGTAGAAAAAACTGGAGAAGAATAACCATGTGTCATAGCAGACGTATAAAATGGACTCTAACAGCGAAGTCGCAATATTCGCGACAATATCATAACGGTATCTCACGACAGGAATATTGCAACCGGTTTCTGGCTATATTACGCACGTTACCACTTCCACTGTAGATTATTAACTAAAAAAATGTCAGTTCCAGTATTTAGCAGCAACTTTTTGTAAAATTACCTTTCAGTATTTATCTCGACGATAGAATACCCTTCCGATTTCTAAATTTAGCACTCGAATTAACATTAATCAATACCTATTAAGAAAAATAATACTTAAAAAATGCTAAAATCAGTGATAATGCATATTTTGTTTCGAAGCATTATTAAACTTTGAGAATAATTATTATAAACCATATGAAATATATTTGTACACAAATATAGAGAAATGAAATATAACTTTTTCAGAAAATAATTTACTTTTATTCTGAAAATCATTAAAGATTTGACCCCAAGTTTTATCTTCATGTGCACCGGAAACGTTAATTACAGTGTCTGTTGGTAACACTTAAATTTAGTTTACTGAGCAACAGAGCAAATCCGCGAGAAAGTAGTTAATTTTAATTTAAAGCATACGAAGCAATTTAAAAAGAGTGTGAAATACTGTAACTTGACAGTCAAGAGCAACTAACCTCTGCCAAACATTTGCTGTAAAATATTTTCACGTTAATGGGCGAAGTACGAACAAGGCGAAACATTACTGGCTCAATGTATTTTCTTTGTGGCAGATTAAACAAGACCCGCTTCACATCGGGATGGTTTAAAAGATTTAAAGGGTTAATCCACTAGTGAAGTATTGAAACGAAAATTGTGAAGTGTCACGTTCAGTTTAACTAACAGTTATTCTTTTATCCCCCGGTTTCTGGCGTCAGTATAATTAAATCTTGCGTCCAGCACATCATTCCTCAAACTATGTCTATCGTTAAATATCAATGACACAATTCTGAGTATAAAAAATACTAGAGTATTTTATGCTGGTACTTAATATAATTCCATTTAATGATGTTTGACGCCTGTTCTTCTGAATGTAAATAGTAAAAACAAAAAATTTCTGAGTTTTTTGAAGAAAGTTTAATTTTGACTCAGATGAATAAAAGAAAATTCACATGTCACAATTTTGGGGAAAAAGATAAATAAAAAAAGATAATAAATACATAAAAGTAACACTACGTTTCCCCTCTCATCGTCAGGTAGTTCATAGCTAGTGATTGACTGATTTAGCTAGCGACGTCTCGCACACAGTGGTAGCTTTGTGTTTATATTCCAAAATTACTTTTTCTCGAAATTGCGACATGTTTATTCTATTTGAGTCAAAATTAACATGTCTGTGAAAAATAATCAGTTCGTTTTCCTTTACTATTTATAATTCCATTTAGTGAATCGTTTCTAGTTAATAGGTGTTACTAAACTTCCTTCCTTCTTCTCTTCCTTCCTTAAATTATTTCAGTTGNCTTTGTGTTTATATTCCAAAATTACTTTTTCTCGAAATTGCGACATGTTTATTCTATTTGAGTCAAAATTAAACTGTCTGTGAAAAATAATCAGTTCGTTTTCCTTTACTATTTATAATTCCATTTAGTGAATCGTTTCTAGTTAATAGGTATTACTAAACTTACTTCCTTCTTCTCTTCCTTCCTTAAATTATTTCAGTTCAGAAATACAAACGAGTATTTATTAAAATCATATTAAACACTTGACATGCAGATATAATGAATAAAAAATATATATTACGTGAACATCAGCATAGAAGGAGAGCACACATGTGTGGCTAGGGAGTGATGAACGAGATTGTCGTGTACCATACACATCTTGTCCAATTAGTATCATTATTAATGCTTTTGAACACAGCTCTCTTTCTCATCATGAAAGGCACTTTAGGTTCCTAGCAATTAATCAAGCAGGAGCAATATTCCCCGCCATGATTGGATGAGCCACCGTCATTTCGAATTAAGTAATTCGTTTTCAGGCTCCCATATCCGTCATTCACCTTCTACTTTAATAGCAACGTCCGGTCCCAAAATCAAAATTTATTAACATTCTACAGTATAAAACAAGTTTATAAAATTATTATCTGCGGTTGCTATAAATACTCGATGGACTAATGAAACACTCATCAACTAATACGAAAAATGTACAATAGAAACAGAAGTATTGCAGCGTGGTGAGTTGTCTATAATTTATTCAAATACACTCATTAAAACTTTAATTAACCCCCCATTATAAAATTTCATAAAACAAATCGAGAACAATTTGATCAGTCAATATTTATTGATAGAGAATAAGACCATGTCTTCATTGCTGCAAATAATGCAACAGAATAATTAATTCAAGATAAATAAACAAACAGTTACAAACAAGAAAACAAATGAAAACATTTGAAAGTATTCACTTATATTTAACAGTTTATTTTATTTCCTTCGTTGTGAAAATTGTACTGAGAGAAAAGGTTTGGATGTGTAAGATCAAAATTCAGAGAAAGGAAAGGATTTCTCCAAATCCTCGGATGTGACATCCCAACTTTTGGATGTGACATGCTAACATATGGATGTGACTACTCAACCTTGTAGTATCCGATAAGGTTGGAATGTCATATCCAAAGGTATGTAGAAATCTTCCTTCCTCTGAATTCAGATCTTACATCCAAATCTAGGAAATTCACTGCCACAGTATTTTCTCAGGGTGTATCGTTCAAAGGTGCTAATAAAATCGTGTTCTTATAAATTAGGTGGTCCATTTTATTTTTCTTAATTCGTTATTTTATAGTCTTATTCGTAGCACTAAAGATACAAGTCATGCGACTGAAAGAGTCATTTGCTTTAATAAATATTGACAAATTCACCAAGCCTTGTATTTCTTATTATGAACAATCTACCTACAACACGCTTAATCGTGCAATTCTCAATTNATATTGACAAATTCACCAAGTCTTGTATTTCTTATTATGAACAATCTACCTACATCACGCTTAATCGTGCAATTCTCAATTATTATTTTTGATAATCACCGTAATATTGATACAAATTGAAGCATTTCCAGTACGGTGTTAAGGAGGAATTATTGAACATTCTTTCCCACCATACGAGAATTCTTCGAGGAATATGTTTGTCAAACTCAAATTAAAACGTAAGAGATACAATTTAAAAAATGTATAAAAAGTTGCGAAAGAATATAAGATACAAAAAATTTAGTGCCAAACTCAAACTAAAATTTAAAGAAACAATTTATAAAATGTATAAATAGGTGCTAAAGAATATGAGATAAAATGCAAAAAATGTAGACAATTAACAACAGATGCAATATGTAGTGAGTACATACAATAATGGGATAAAATATATGAAATACTTTAAAACAATAGAAATATATAGCTAAATTAATAATATCTATTTCCGAGGAGAGATTTTGGTAGTAATGACTAAACAGAACGCTTGATTTAAACACATGAAGGGAGGAAGAAAGTTATTGAATTATTCCGTGTTGTATTCATTTCATATATTTTGTATTATTTTTAGTCCATTCTTTGTATATTTGTTAATTGTATCTGTTACTGAGGACGACGGATAATGTTCCGTCGAAGTAGCTCACACTCAATAGGAAGTAATCAATGGAAGGCACAATCTATAATTGCTACATTTATGCTACTTTTGCCGTACCTTGACGTATTTAGAAAAATTGATGTATGTAAATGGAGAACGTCCTAAGAGCCAAAATCATGCATTTTGCAGGAAACACATAAAGCTCATAAAACGTCATAATCGAGAATAAAAAATCATTACGGATTACTTGTTTAATGTTACAACTGAAGGAGATTTTAAAAAAATAAAATTTTATCCAAACCTCAGATGATAATAATAATAATTTATTACTCAGCAAGTGAGCAATGTTCAGTGGCAGATAAAGAAGACATAATAAAAGTATACATAATAATAATATTAATAATAATAAGTTAAATCACAAATCATCGTCCAAAAATCTATATATGTTGCGTTGAAAGTATTGTTAGTGCCAAATATTAAAAATGTCAAATGTAACCTGTGATTTCCTAACATTCCGAATTCCACAGGTTGTACCGAAAAGGAGTATGTGCCGCGCCTGATAACCGTCATTCGGCCTCGTGTTACGACAAATTATTTTATAAAATAGTTTGAAAAATGTATGTTAAAGTCGACTTCATGTGGTGTTGTATACTGCATGTTAACCCCGTGACGATGCATACGCTCACGCTATTTTTAGACGGTCATAGCAATTAAACGATACACAGGAGGCATTTAGATCGATTACTACAGCATTGGTGTTTCCATGGAGAACGTTTTTGGTGATTTTTAGACTAAAAACGTTTTCCATTTACTCGATTGGCTTAATTCGCAACTCTCTGAGGTCATACACTGCGCGCTCCCAGCTACACGCCGCGCCAACAAGAGTACAAGTGTTTGTTTCTTTTTTCAAGCTTTTATTTAACTTTACCTGTTAGTCTGTAAGTTTGGGCTAAATTTTGCAAATGAATTTTAAACCAGCACTTCCAACCGATTGAGCTGGAATATGGCACACATATATAAACCAGATAATAATGCTATATAATGATGTCTAACTACAATAAAATCTTTTTTTAGTTTTCTAAATTATTATTTTATTGCGAGATAACTCGTGTTATTCCGAGAAGACAAATTAAACATAAAACATTAAATAATTTTCAGCGATAAAGATAGTAAGTATGTTTATTTTTATTAGGATTTAGTAATGTGAAGTATGTAAGGAGGTATTAGCATTTGGCATTACATTAACTTAATAAAAACCTAAACTTATTTTATTCGTTTTAGTACATCGCTTAATTTAAAGCTTGTTCTTAAAAGGGTTTTTTAATTACTATTGGAATTCAGTTTCTTCTTTAACACTCCATTTTACGTCATACTAGAAACATGATATAATGCATACATTTAATTGTGAATAATTGATGAAATATCTGACTAACTTCACGAGCGCAAGAACCTTTGATAAAGGTTTGTGTTTAAAGCAGAGATACTTCATCATGGCAAACAAAAATAATAACTTTAACTCAGGGCGTAAAAAATTTAATATTCTCGGAGATTATTATTAACATCCTTTTCAGATAAATTATCATCTTTATTTGGAGGCGAAGTTACGGCAAATGTCTTCTCTTACACTTAACCTCTTTGTGAATACATGGTAAAATAAATATGTATGACATAAATCTATGTGATAAAAAATAATCTAAGAAATGTAAAGGAAGATGATATAATCAAGGAAAGAATAACTAATTCATACGGTGGTCTTTGTGTTAATGCAACTCCTAGAGCAAAGAGGATCGCAGTGTATTGGAGAACGAGTGTTTCGTTGAAATATTCCTTATATTCGCATCAAGGTTGTTCCACAGTTTGACCGCCTCGATAGACAAAGAACGAGAAAATTCCTAAATTTTGTGTCCGGGAATTAAAAGAACTAATATGGAAGAAGACAATATTTAGGTTAGGTCCATCGGAAAGAAATTGGAAAAAGGAATAAAGATAGGTTGGGGTTTTAGTCAGAAATATTTTATGAAGCAAAAGGAGAGAATGGAATTTCCGTCTCTTTCAGTTTCATCCAACCTGCTTTCACGTAGTAGTCAGTCAAGTGATCGGATCATTTCACGGAGTTCTTAAACTCGACAGTTCCTGACGGTCAGAAAGTCGGGAAAGGGATTAACAATTTTGGGTACCATGAAACTCCCTGCTCTGGAAATCAATAAATAATACTAAATATCGATACTAACATTATAAATGAGGAGTGAGTTAAGTATGTAGAATATATAAAGTATTTCAATTGTTAAAAAAATCGTCAACGAGGTTTTCATATTATTGATCTCTGATTAATTTTTTAGGTTGCACGATTACTACCAAATTGTTATATCGTGGATAAATATGTCACTAGAAGATGTAATTTATTTGTTCCTTAAGTAGTTTTATATTATTTATAACTCGAGAATTAAACTTTTGTGTTATTAGTTCATATTTGAGACGAACGTTTTCTATATTTATTTAATTCCTTTTCACATATATGAAAAACTTAAGAGAATCGCAAATTATATGAAATTATTTTCGACAATTTACATCATTTGTAGGCAATGAGATTTGATTTCTTTTCTTCACTGTATAAATATAAGAAATTATAGGAATGTTTATAAGTAATTTGTGATTCGAATTATACCAATTCCATACGATATCTTGCAATTATATTCAAATTCTGTTAAAAACTATATTTTATCACAGTATTACGCAAACGTTTTTTATAGACAGTCTAATATAGTTTACATTGCCTATGAAGACCTCTCGAGACAACGAATCTCGAGATGTCGTTTAAATATAGAGAATGGTAAATCTCGAGATGTCGTTTAAATATAGAGAATGGTCCTTTTATGTTATCAGTAGTGTACAATGGATCAAAGAACTTATTTTTCCCCTATTTTGTTTATAACTTGAGGACTATTTACTTTGAGAGAAAACGTCCTCATACGAAAATGAAATTTATTGAACGTCCAACAAAATGTGTTTCTCAGAGTATTTTTTTCTGACGACACGTTTATCCGCTTGTGCGCGTTGAACTTAAGTACACATCTATGTAATAGAGTCAACTTGTACTTTTTTCCTTGCATGGTGTCTGTGATCCAAATACGGTTCGAGTTCTGGTCCTTAACTCTTGTAAATTCACAGAATTGAAAAAAAAATGACATAGGATTTTATTTCTAAATCCCATTACTTCAAAGTTAAAATCCATGCAAACTGAGAATTGTTGAAATTTTTTTTGTTTATTTCTGATACTTCAAACGAGGTCGAAAATTTCGGTTAATGATATCAAAAAATCAGAACTGCCCTATTTGATGCGATTAAATAATACGTATCGACTCTTCGACATAGATGTGCACAAAACTTCTACGCACAGAAGAGGATAAACAGATTGTCAGAAAAAAATCCAGGATAACGCATTTTGTAGGACGTGTAATGAGTTTCATTTTCGTATGAAGACATTTTCTTTAAAAGTTTCTAGTTCTCGAATTATAATTCAATTATATCCATTGTAGAATTTTTATCAATTTAATCACGCTCTTTAGCATTTTCCGTTCGTCTGGTGACAAAACGGTACAGTATGTAATTTGTTAGAAATTTAATGTACATTTTTTCTCTTCAAGAATATTTCGCGGTGTTTTAAAGTTATAGGCGAAAAATTAAAATAATATTGAACCTTCATAGGCAATGTAAACCTTTTTTTGACATGCTTCTTTTCGTCACCTAATTACTGGACTAATAGTCAAATGGGTATTTGATGCCAGTTAGGTCGTGTTTGGTATCATTTTTCATCATTTTAAGGGTAGATTTCAATTATTCTACAACAACTTCACAATTTTTATGGAGAATTTTTTTTTGTGGTACAGCCAACTTATTTATTGAAAGAGCTGCCACCGGTCTCATTGTCTGGGGATTCACGGGACGGGCACAGTTAGCCCTGCGTAGACCTAATCTTTAAGGAAGTGTCGAGTTTAATGGTGAAGTTATCCTTCTACCTGAGGATCTGTCGAGTTTCAGTACGCCTTCATTTCAGTCCAAAATAAAAGCGGAAGCAGGTATTCTGAATCTTTTGAAGTCCGTCTGGGTAAATAATGCCATAGTAGTCAAGATGAGGAAGGACTAATGACTGAGCGAGGATTTATTTTATGGGTTCGGAGAGTATGTGTCTAACATAATTGAGAGAGCGCAGAGCATAATAAGCTTTTTTGCAAATGAATGCAATGTGATCTGTCCATGTTAGTGTTTCGTCCATTATAATGCCGAGATTTTTTACGTTTTGAGAAAAGAGAATTTTCACATCATCAATACAAAGGTCTGATTGAAGCGTGAATCTACACCGACCAAGTGAGTTTTTATTCCCGAATATAATTGTCCGTTATTTCCTAGGGTTGATGATCAGATTATTGTTTAGTGACCACAGTCGGATTCTTTCAAGTTCATTATTAAGTAAATGTATATTGTTGCCGAGTTGATGAGGGGTGCGGGAAGAGTACAATTGGAAGTCGTCGGCGTAGATGTGATAGCTTGATGAGGGTACAGAATTTGGAAGGTCGTTGATGAATAAGGAAAAGAGTAAAGGTGAAAGAATACCGCCTTGGGCACTCCGCTGGTCAAAGGTTACCACGTAGAATACTTTCCGTCGTGAGTGACACTTTGGGTGCGTCCTCGCAAGTAGCTCAGCCATTTGATACACGGTTTGAAGAATGATAATTTAGAAGCTAAAAATCTACCTTTTTTTAAAGTTCACCGTATTGAACGCTTTGCTGAAGTCGAGGAGAATGAGTACAGTCACATCTCCTGCATGTAATGTCATCTTAATGTCTTCAGAAATTTTAGCGAGAGCCGTTTGTGTACTGTGACCTGTGCGAAATCCAGTTTATCTGTTTTAAAAATGTGCTCAGTAATTTGACTGTGAACAATATATTCTAATGCTTTTGAAAGTGTATGTAAGATACTGATGGAACGGAAATCATCTAAAGATGAGGGAGAAGCACATTTAGGTATGGGTGTGACCAGAGATTGTTTCCAAGTCGACGGGAAAAAAACCCAGAGTTAAGTGAATCATTAAAGATGTCCGTGATAATATGAACAATAAATTGTGGGATTTTATGAATCATCATTAAGTGGAAAATACCATCAATACCAGTTGCTTTCGACTTGATTTTTAAAATTGCTTTAGAGACATCATCAACAGTCACATTCGAGAAATAAAATTGTTCGGAGATAGCGAAACTTTTCATAGCGTTTCTGACCGATTGTGTACATTAGTTACGAAGCTTACGAAGGATACAATTATTGACATTTAAAATCACTTATCCTTTGTAAGAAACCTGAAATTTTCTTCCCCTATTCATCAAGGATGATCTTTTAGCAACAGGTCAAAAACTTACCCCCCCCTTCCGACAAACGCCGCTGTTAAGAAGCATAATCGATATTTTAAAATAAAATAGAATCCGCGTATTTTCTTACGAGATATGATCTCAATACTTACGCGTGAGACACGTGTGACGACGAAACTGAAGAAATCCTTGTTCGCAGCGACACTGCCCTCCGATGCAGCTGCTGTTGGCCACCTTCAGGGAGCACTGCTCGCGAACGAGGCACGGGAAACCCAGCAACGAAGCTGCAACAGCGAAAGAGAAGTCGTCTTCATAAGAAATGTAGAAGGAAATCACAGATGAAATGAAAAATGAAAACAAGAACGTAACATCGAGTTTCTTTCACTGCAAATGTCGTGAGGGTTATTTCTCTCCACCTCAGGGCTTTATTAAGACAAGAACCAAGCAAGAAATTGTTTCTTTCCTGTTGTGAATGTAGGGACTGAAAACAACAAGCTATGAACTTGTTCGTCCGGGACAAACCGCCAGTAGAGTACGACAGCGACTTAAGTCTGTACGAATCTAACGAAAGCCACAACATGACGGCCGAAACGTTGGAAGTTTTATCTACTAAGACGCGGTTTTTCCCAGACAAACAAGTTCACACTGACTCCAGTCGCGGAAGCCTACGTTTATAAAACAAGCTAATGATACCCTGCGTGGTCACAAGCAATTTTCTTATGATTTTGACCATAAATTATTCCCTGATTTATCCAATCGTTTGCTCAACGCCAGTTTTCTATACGAAGGGGTATTCTATACGGATGATAAAATGAAATGTATGTCTTGTATACATTTTAAAGGGGCATTAACAAAATAGTCAGATGTCGTGTCCTTTAAGTAATTATACATACCGGATTCACCGACAAAATTTAATGGAAGAGTATAGACATTCAATTTAACCTATATTTTCGTATATCTAGTCGTTATATAAATGTAAAAGGATTTCAAATTCTTTCCTATCCACTATCTTTAAAAATATTTCAACGTACGTACATACAATCTGAGAGAGAGTTCAAGGGGTATGGATCCCTAAAATTATTTAATTGAAATATTTGTGGGAATTGACGTTGTATGAAGACTTTTTTATATCCCGAATTTTAAGCAGATTTTTCTTCAAGGAAACATATGGTTTGTGAGTAAAATTAAGAAACAATTCCAGGATCTTAAGGGATTTACGGGGAAAGATGGGATGGACAAACACTTTACAGACGTTTTTTGTGAAAATTGAACCTTTTGCTGCATTGAACAGACTGAACGCATTTTACTGATGCGAATCAAATAACATCACCGAAACAATGTTTTACAACATCATCATGCTGTATACAACCACAAACAACATAACAGTGTTATACCATTACAACTTTAAGATGAAGATCATTTGATAATTGGGATAATGTTACAAAATTAGATGTGGAACCACATTACTACAAACATATTGTTTCTAAAATGTTACACATCAAATTTACTAGAAACACTTTAAATTTACATACAGACAAAACCAGATTATAAAAAATTAATAATTGTTTATTTTCATTTTTGCTTTGATGCTTTTGTTTCTGTATTCTTCTTCGTATATGAAGTTAACTTAGTAATGATTGAAACGTTGTGAACTTCGATCAAAAATAGTCTACATATTTAAATTAAATAATGATAGTGACGAGAACAATGCAAACCCTAAAAATTATATATAAAATATAATGAAAGTATTTTATTGACATTATTCACGCCCGTCATTATTATTAAATAGAAATTTTTAAACCGATCTTTTTTGTAGACAATTATTTATTATTGTGTTGGTTTGACCTGATGGTGGCAGCAATCTACTGCTGAAACGTAGTGGCATACAATAATAAATAATTTTCTATAAAAAAGGTTAGTTTAATAATTTACATTTGAAAGTATTTTATATTTTAAAAATATTTCTAATTAATCATTTGTTCAATAATCAACAACGTGAAATAAACAATTCAAACAAAAAAATAACATCTTTTTTTTTTGGATGGAGGGGAATTCTGCCACCTTCCTAATCGTTCAGGCTACGGATATTTAATGTCAATGTATTCGAAAAATCTGTGCACTTAAATACTAACAAGGAGAACAAAGCGCTTGATACATAATCGGAGAGAAAGTTGCAGCACATGTTGAGTCTCCGGGGAGAAGTTGCGAGTAGTTTCTGGGAAGAGGGGAATAGAGTCCCAGAGGCAAGCAACTTCATTGTGAAGTTGCTCCAGCGCGCGAAGAATATGGTAATTTCGCATGCAGTGGAGTAACTCGGAGAAGACCCATGGGGTGACTCATAAGTTAGTGAGGGTTGCGTGATGAATAAAGGATGACGATGAACCACGAGGTCCCTTACGTAACGCCAATGGGTGTCGTTTCCGTCAATACTCGATCTTTTGTGAATTCTTATTCTTTATTTGCAAAATGAATGAGGGTGTGCTTTCAGAGTTCGGGGCGGTACGTCGTATCATTTTCCCCCAGAAAAGTACGTGGCGTTCTTTTGATATTCTAATTAGATCATATACCGAGTGACGGATTGTGTTCGAGGGTATGTTTCCAGGAAATAATTCCCCGGGAGTTATCGCGAAACAAAATCGAAATGTATTTTATTTATTTTTTATCATTTATTTATTTGATGTCTTTTGGCGAAGTTCAGGCCATAAGGCCTGCTCTTCCACCTAACCATTGAACTTGGATAAGGGAATTAGGAAGGAGAGATGTGGGGTTGCCGAGGAATTTACGTACCGAATCGACATTTATCTGGAGTAGGTGGGGAAAACCCCAGTTGAAAACCTCACCTAGTTCGGACGAGCAGGGTTTGAACCCAAGCTCTACCACTCAGCGGAATCGTGGAAGTAAAGATGCTACCACTAGACCAAGCTCTGTTGGTATAAAAAAATATAAAAATATTTTTTGAGTTAGACCATAATATTGCATTGCCATCGGGTTCATATATGTGTGCCAAATTTTAGCTTTATCGGTTGGTGGGAACAGGTTAAAAATTCAGTTGCAAGATTTGGCCCAAACATGCTAATAGGTCATGTAAATAAAAGCTTGTAAAAATAAAACCAGACTTTCGTGCACTGTATGAAGCACTAGTCTTTCATTAGATCATCAATTACACATTTCCCATTTTGCATGCGATGGAAGTGAATTCATTAACAGATTGCTCATCATTAATAAACATACATGGCTAGTATATTCTCGTCCATTCCCAGCGCTTCAGCGAGCGAAACGAAGCCCGACGCAGAAGCAGAGATGAACACAGCACTCGTACACTAGAATGGGAATCTGGTGTATCTCACGGCATTGAATAGCGGATCCACTCCAGTCGTTGGCAACGAAGGAGGTTATATTAATCTGCATTCACATGGGAATTGAAGTCGAGTGGAAGGCTTTATTATTCTAAAACAGCCTGAGATCCGTTATTCTGCGAGTACAATAGAACACATCAGTTGAAACCAACGCTTGGGTGCGTCTGAATAAGCAATCTTCTGGAGAACCAACAATTTAGTTCGTTCAGTACACAAGAAGTGCTTGGAGAGAAGTTTCATCTCACTAACTTGTAAATATGTTAGAATTTTTTTTGTAACAGGTCATTTAAGGTAAATACATATTATACGAACTCCACAAAATATTTATTGTGAACTTTTAAGGGAACGCAACGTTTTCCAATCCTGTTAGAGATCTTCTTCGAGATGAACAAATATTAAACATAGCAACATAACAGAATATGAAAATATGAAAGAATGTTTACAAAAAAACAGAAACCATTCACATGAGTCATAAAATAGTTTTGTAAATACTCGATAACTGTTCAATCCATTCGTTATTTTAAACTCTCATTAGAAATTTTTGAAATATAACATTTCTGATATGTAAGGTATAATAGATTTAAATACGAGTATAATAGATTTATGAAATGGACTTAAATGGTATAATTAGGAGTCATCCATGAAATATGTCCGCAAAAATAGGTAATTTTTGACCCCCCTCTCTTCTTCGTAACATGTTGCCAAGACGTCCAAAGACCGGACCCTCCTGGTTTTGAATAAATATATATACAATATTTTTATAACTTATTGAAACACTTAGTATATTTAAACATTAATTTTAATGGGGATTAATTTTTATTTAATGTATTAATTTAAAAATTTTTGTGTTTATAATTATATTTGGTATTTGTAATTTTTGTCGTCTTGAATGCCAGTATAATAATATAAAACCCCATGAACGTACAAATCTTTGTGATCCCCCTCCCTATATGATTTATCGTACATCAACGTAACGCACAATGGGACCCCTTCCCCCCTTAAAGCCAATGTATTTTATGGATGACCCCTTATAACTGATATATGAATAATTTTAGATTCTTAGGTTAAGTAAATCTCTCAAAGGAGAGGAAAAATATATTAATAACGATTAATGTACATATGTGACTAGTAAGTATTTAGTGAAGAAAAGAAGATTTAGTTAGAAAAGTTAGAACATTTAATACCGTTCTGTTTGGAGATAGAGTGATTTCTACCCTTGGTCTCTCCCCCGACTCCTGAGGGTATTGCTACATCAATTTGAATACATTCCTGATAAATTAGTTAGCTCGGTAGCAAATTAGCTCGGTTGTAAATATTTTGCTTTGTATAATAATGGAGTTTGACAAAATCCATCCTTCGCATCCATTCTTTGGTAATGTGAACTATCAGCTATGTGTTCTTCTATTAACGTCCAATATATAACCAACATAAACGAACGGAGCATATCTCAAATGATATTTGTAAAAAATACACACAGCTGTTTGAATTTACTCACTGAGACAGAAAAGTATCGAGTATTTACAATGCAATATTTTATAACATGGTTGTGCAATTTCTGCTTTTTCGTAGACATATTTTAATTTTATATTTACTTTTAATATCATGTTCTGTTTTTATGTTTCTTCTTATAATTTTTTACACTTGACGACGACTCAAACGTAGTCAAAACGTTGTGTTCTAAAAAAATCACAATATAAATTGTATTCGTCCATCAATAGGTAGCAAGCCTAAAATTATTTCTTTTTCAGCTATTTGATCAAAATAATCAAGAATAATACCCGGTTTTAAGTTTAGATTAGGGAATTATGACATATTTATAAGAAATAACTTTATTTCAATTGTATTTGCAATACTTCCTCGTATATTTCCGCAACCGTCTTCTTGCTTCTTCGAAAAAAAAGTACATGTGAAGTACAGTGAAGTGTAGCGAGGTGATTGGAGTCTA
>NNCF01126422.1:578748-621690 GCA_002313205.1 Laupala kohalensis | reverse complement strand
ACCAAAAGAGAAGTTCGGTCTCCCAGATTTTATCACACAAAAAATATCGTAAGAGAACATATAATTATGAAGAAAATACCAAACCACCAATATTATTCATTAAAAATCTACGTATATATCCACGAAAAATTATAATCAAGAATCACAAAATCCACGCAACCAAAGTTGAGAAAACTCGAAAATACACCAAGCAAAGTTTTTCGTTCGGCAAAACATCTTAATCTTTAGTGGTTGAAACGGATCATTAAACACTTTTTGAACACAGAAAGAGATTAGTAATCTCAATATAAATATAAATATTTATATATAATGTTTTTGTACACGGTGAGTTATTCGTAACGAAGCGTCTCATTAACACCTTCATCTTAGGCTGAAAGCCTTTGCAGTGCTAATGCTTCCTGACGAAGCCCGTTGCTCGTGGCTGGTTCTCATTACAGTCTCGCGCCCAGTGATTAAATCTTCATTTTGGCGCCAGCGCTTCTCATAACGGCCGCTAGGATTATTTTTGTCGACGGCAACCGTTCGTGCAGGAGGAAGAGTAAATTGCGGAGAAGACACGCGACATGATAGCGACATGTGTAGCCGTGAGACTGGAAGAAGAAGCACAAGAAGCCATTGTTTATGAGACACGAGACAAATGTGATTACCCCACCATTTTAATTTATGTAAGATTATAATTTGTGATTTAATAAAACGAAACTATGGAATGGATCCCAGCAGATTGGCACATCAAATATTCACATTCCTAAAAAACAAACCTACTAGACTGAATTGGTATAAAACTGTAGGAAAGGACCTTCTCGAATATGGATTTCCAAATTTACAGAATGTGAAGTAATAGGAAAAATTACCAAAATACGGGTTTTCGAGGAAAGGAAAGGAATCAAACAACATGGTAGTATACGCAACCTTGGAACGCTTATGTAAATTTTTATGTCGCGGATTTCCCAAAGGCGGGATTGTCATTAATACTTTTGTTATTATTTATCACGAAATTTTTCTGCGCAAAACATCAAGAGACAATTCATTTTAGAATGGAACATGGATAACAGTACGTATTTGTTAAATAATTTATTTTATAATTATTAAATCTGCCACTGCCTTTGGGTCCTTCATCGGAATTGATGGAATGGTCCCTTGCTTGTTTCGGAGAAGTTTATTTTCGTGGTCTTTCGCGGTTTGCCGCTGCGTATTTGACTTTAGTTTAGTTCGTTGCGCATAAATAATTACCGGGCAAAACAGAAGGTAAAAAAGTGTCGATTCGCAAAGATTATTTTAAGATATTTATCTAATACTAGCTGAGGTCCCATGACTTCACTATTGTGGTTGTCATGCTATTGCAATATTCATTAAATATACATATCTTGATAGAAAATAATTATTTTATTTCTTGTTTGTCCATGATGTAACTCAGAAAATGAATGATACAAATATTTAACTAAAATTTAAGATATATATACCCTTTTCTTTTCAACAAATATGAGTAATTCATCGCTGAGATTGACACCGCAGTTTCGATGACCAACGAAAAACTGCATCATTACGGTCAGCAAATTCTGTCCGTCCACGCGTTGGTCGTTATCCTTACTTCATTAACTCTGAATACAACGTTGGCCACAGCCTGAAAGAAGAGACGAGATAAGTGAAACGTGAACAAGAAAATGTGAGAAACCTAGCGCACAGGGATGTACAGAAACATTCTTACTTTCAGTGGGTCTGTTCGAAATGAGGGTTCATGTTAAGCTTTCAAACAGGTAGTCTTTGGTTATATTTCATTTCTACTAAAATTAACGTCGAATTGATAATAAAATTAAATAAATAACTAAAGTTTTTTAACGGACGACAGTGCATATTTTGTGAGCTTAAAATCACAAAGTATACACCGTTCGTCTGTTAAAGGTCGTAAGCCATTAGTTATTTAAGTTACATTTGATTTCCTTTCATCCCTTTACGAAAGGTATTTTCTATTTACGAGATCAAGTAGGTGCATACTTCGAATTTTTTGGCACGGCATTACTCCCGTTATTTTCCTCGAAATATTTTACAAATTATTTGATTAAAAACAGTTGTGAACTTCCAAAATAAAATAAATAAAGTTTTTAATACAATTTATTCTTGTGTTTTCTCGAGAGACGACTGGTGCTTGGAATTTGTTTTCTATAAAATATTATTATTTTCTGTCGAGATATTACATCGGATGGAAGGAGTATGTCTTAAAAAAAATTACTCGACTTCGGTTTTTGGTGAAGATATACTTCAAATTTTTGTCATGTTGAATATTCAAGTATCCAGAGTAGACAAACAGAATGAGAATGTTAAGAGTATTTTAATACGTTCATTTATGTTATTTCTCAAATGACTTCATAAGGTTTCAGAGTATGAATCATCACATATCGAAGTTTCTGTAAGTAAAGAATGTAGCAGTGCAGAAATAAGAAGTCACGCCGAAGTTTACTTTCTTTACAAATTTACACAACTTCTATATTCAGTTAACAGGTTTTGAACGAATGCATTTGATTCAGTAAAACAAAAAGTAACATGTAGTTGAAAAACTTGTATTATAAATTGTTTTATTTCAAGGAATGCGTGTTCATTTCTTCTTAAACATGAATCGTACCTTCACAGAGAAGAGTTTTCTTTTTCGTGTAAAATTATTTTACATATTGTGAGTGGGGAAACTCATCTTTTCATCGTACTGCCTCACGGAGCACATAATTTGCATAAGGAGGTTTAATACTTTAATTTGTGTTCTTCATTCTGTATTATTATTTTTTGGTTGTAATAA
Organism: Laupala kohalensis; assembly: GCA_002313205.1. Taxonomy (NCBI): domain Eukaryota; kingdom Metazoa; phylum Arthropoda; class Insecta; order Orthoptera; family Trigonidiidae; genus Laupala; species Laupala kohalensis. The sequence goes on along the minus strand of NNCF01126422.1, from coordinate 618,905 downwards.
TTTCTGGAACATAAATGTTGCTTATGTGTATTATAAGAGTTTTAATAGAAAAGATAAGAATATATCTTATAAAATACTTTGGATGTATATTTTATAATCAAAATACTTTGAATTTTAATAAAAAGCCATCAAAAATATTTTTACAATAACGTTTTGATACTGTAACACATTTTTTTTTCCGTGACAATAGAACATTTGTTCAAGAGTTATTCGAATCATGAGTTTCTCATCTCTTGTAATGAAAAGAAAAAAAATTCATCGAGTCTACTACATTTTTATTGTTATCGAGCTACCTTGATATTCACTTTCTTTAATCTAAAAAGTTCTACTGTGAAATAATTGGAAATTATATGTTTGATAATAGAAACATAAAATAACAATAATTCAAACACAGAAATAGAAGATACAGATAGTAGGCTGGACCCAATACAAACGTAGATATTGGTTACCCTAGATACATACAACCGGACAAAGACTAAGTACAGATAAGGAATACTACGGATGTACATAGTAAAACACAAACTACATGCATTTATTTGCAGCTTTTTAGTTCACTTTCTCAGTCCCCGTGGCTGTGAGGAGGTGTGGTATATTTCTGGGGCTTACAACTTGGATACAGTTATCTGGATTATATTTAGACCCGGAGGTGTTCCTGCGAATGTAACAGGCTGCAAACATCACTAAATTCTGGAGATAACACTTTTGTGGATCTAAACTTTAGTATCGCTTTAATCATGATCTTTTCTGGCTCGAACAAAAATACATAAACACTCGTGCTATTAAAACTGTTTGAATATTAATTAATTTAATAAAAGTATTGGAACAATGCAAACCAGCAAATGGAAGTATTACTTACTTTTTTTTAATCAATAAATTTTCTGAATATTGACGAATTTTAATAATTCTCAGGAGATTATAATATTGCTTTCAAATATCCGCCATTTTATGTATTTAATATTTACTTTTTTAGTTATTTGATCTGCTGACCACCCCGTGTCCTGCATAGTCATAACAGGATAGTCACACAAATTTTCTATAAATCATTAACTTAAAACTCATGAATGGGTGCATCCTTCTGTGTTTCTTCTACTGCATCTTCACTAGTGAACTAGTAGTATAATTTAATAAAATTGCCTAATTTACAACACCAAAGGTACCATCCCAATCTCTTGTATCTTTCAAATAAATCAAACTCTTTTTCTCTGTTTTGATGAACTTCCAATTATTTCACATAAATAGTTTCTACAACTCATTGCCTCTTTTCTCGACTATTTTGTGAGTAATCCTATAATATATCTGCATTCTCTTTTTGTGTTCCACAGTGGGAAGGAGTTAAATCTATTTCTTTCCTATCGCACCAGATAAGAGTTAATAGTTATTTTATGTCAAAAACTGCATATTTAAACCACTTTCCATTTGTCATTTTAAATTTAACGTATTTTTTAGCGAGATGATCCGTATTCCTGTTGTTGACTCAGCAATTATTTTATTGATTTATATATAAAGAAAATAGATCGGGTCTCTTGACATTTTACTTATTTTACAACGTATCTCAGCCATCGCACTATCGATAAATTACACAAACAACCGACAAAAATCTAACGGTAAGCCCATTCTGTGGATGGGTTTACAAAATTGGCCAAAAACGAAACTTTTCCTTTACGGTAGTTTGTTTTTATCTGAACCGGTTTTGTCGCGCAATCTCAGTACGATTAGCACCTCACCAGTTCCGGCATTTGCCTCTCAATGACCTTCCTTAATACGCTTGCCCACCAAATTATTCGAGGGAAACGGATTTGAACCGGCTTTCGACTAGATCATAATGGAGTGCTTTCATTGACTCCAGAATTTGCCAAGTGGCCCGTTACTCATAGTTCCGAACAAGGGACGGAGGCGAAGGGTTGAATGCCCTTCTGACCGTGGGATTGTATCTCCTTGACATCCCAGTGCTCCAGAGTCCGGAACAGCGTCCTCTCCAAAGGATTCGTTCTCAAAAAGAGTCGGAGAAGAAACAAAATGAAGACCGGAAGGTCATCGTAGATGAGTTTGTGAAGAGACTTGGTGATGTTTATCAGGTGAAGGAGCTCTGGATGTTACAAACTGAGGAAGAAGTTGTGAACTTCTTTTGTTGAGAGAGATCCCCGTAGGATTGTGGGAAAATATTTCGAAGGGTTTTTTTTCCTCTCTTTTGGTCTGGCGAAGAACAAGCCATGTACACGTAATGTTCACAAGGGAATAATGTTTGTCTTGGAGAGACACACTTGCGGAATTAAAACTTTTATCTGAATTATCTTAGCTGAGAGAAGAAGTTAAGGGTCTGTACTTATCTTGTAGGACTCTTCAACTCGTTTTGCCAATTCATTGGTGAAGTGGTTCTTGAATTTACTTTTTGCGTACGTCACTTCCGTAAATACAACTTCTTGACCATTCATGACAATCAATACTAAAATTATAACTTACTCAAACCATGTCTCAATTTTTACGTCATTTTGAAGAAATTCATTTTATAACGTCTTGCGAGATAAAATAGTACCCTAAGATGTACAAAAATTTACTTAATGAAGCGGGACTAGATTTCATATTCGATAAGATTGGATGGCTGCATCACCAACGTGATGTCCATGAGGCTGACAATGACGTATTAGTGATTGCAGGTTGAAATTACGTACCTTCATTGACAGTAGAATAAAACACATTCTTTGACGCTGGGACTGACACGTTACTACGTTTACCAGTAGGTTGTGGATTGCAATATATTATACGTATGAGGAATAAATTTTTCATGAAATAAAAGTATTTATAATTGCAACTGTTTCTAACGTTACTTTCACTTAGGTACTCACACAATATATCGCTACAATTGCTCAAGTTGTATAAATTAAATGCATATGCGTATTTCTACGACAGAACAGTCAGGATAACAGAATTGAGGTATGTAAATAGTAAACGTTCTAAGAGCAAAAATAAAATATATTTTTTCGGTTTTCACGAAAAACGTTCATTTTTTACAACGCAATGCTGTGGTAATCAGTCTAAGTGCCTTCGATTGATAGAGTAATTGCTACGACGGTAAAAAGATAGCGTGGGTCTAGTAGTCGCCATCCTGGTTACGGTTTTGCTGGGTTTACTCAACCCTTAAGGTATTATTTTTGCTTCCCAGCATTAAATGTAAATACAATTCTCATCTTCCATTTTAAAATATAATGTTTTAAATGGTTAGACGGGAGAGTCTCGCCAAAATAAAGATATTTTATTATTATTATTATTATTATTATTATTATTATTACATTGTCACGAGGCTAACATATATTATGCAATAACAGTCGGGGGAATCGATATTGTATTTTCTTATTTATTTTAAATAATTTGTCGTAACGCCAGGGAAAAATGGCATGGAAATTTTGGGTATTATCAGTGGTGCTTGAAACGTTTTGGAAAATCATATATGATACTTAGAACATTCTACATATTTTAATTATTCGGCACTTACAATAGTTTCAATAGAATTTTGAATAAAATATCACTTTTAGGAACCACCATTAGTTGCAACATCAAATAATTAATGTATTATAATTTTTCCATAAATTTTCATTATAAATTATGGCATTTAATCAGTTTCTTTGTGTCGGTTGGAAAAAAATGTTTTTGACACTTGGAACGTTTTTCAATTGTATGTTGCCAAAGCTGAAGATTCGAAATCGACATGGCAGTATGCGCAGTTTCTTCTTTCTTTGTTTTAGTTTATAATTACGCTCGGTATGCAAACAAGCAATGTGCGCAGTTGACGTCAATTTATCAACACCGTTCATTTGCCTGTTACGAGTATAACTACGTACTTCCACGCTACTAGCGGCAGCTGGCGAGAACGGTTTCCCCCAAGCACCGCACAATTCCAACCCGGTCCCTTAATTGACTTCATAATTAAGGTGCACCTCCTGAGAATACTATTTCACCGTTGTGGACAGTAAACAGAGAAAGTAAATGAGCAACTTCATTAAAATTTTGAATAACTTGTTCCATTACTGACCGAATTCTGTTATTATTACTTAGTCGTGATGTGGATCTGAGTGTAAAAGCGATTATTGAGTCTGACTCGGAATGTTATTTAGGGACCAAGTTAGAGACATTGGAATTCGTGTTATGACTGAAGCATTAAAACTGGATTAGATTTTACGATCATTCGTTGCGATTTGCGTATTAAAATTGCCCGTCTTTGCTATATGTTTATTCTAGTATGCAACTTATATTTTTGTACAAAAATAATTGTATAACTTACTGTATTTGTGTTTATGGAATTGTAAATATATGCTCTATGGAATTGTAAATGTACACATGATTCGTATAAACGATTTATAGACTTTTATTGTATTTCATTCTATTTCCATTCAGAAGAAATAGATTTCAAAGATTAATGAAGATGTTGAGAATAATCTAGACCACAAATTATGTTTCCTCAATAACAACGACAAAGGATTTTCCGACTGATTATTTAAATATTAATAATGATAGCAATAATAATATAAGTAGGAACATAAAAAGCTATAGACATAGGAAATTAAAATTTTGACGAAATGTTCCTTCATTATAAAGGAGGTTCACTCAGGAAGTTTGGAAAGAATTTAGTTCAATCGTACCATTTCCTCAATGCCCATGTTGTTTCCCTTTGTGACGCTATCATAGAAACCGTATGTCCAATAAACATTTTATTGTAGAATGCTACTTTACAAATAAAACTAAGTTTTGAGTAATTCTGATAATCTCCGGCCAAGAGAAAATAGTGACAATCTAGTAATCAAACCCGGAATCCGGTTATGATCGTTGGGGTGTTAACCAGTTGCCTTCCACAACTTTACATTCTGACCTAACACCGGAAAACCATAATCACATTTGCATACATGACTCGTTGATTTGATTTTCACCTTACCAAAAGCAATCACATATCTTCCCCACGTGTAGGTATATATGAAAGAAACATTTGAATTGTATAAAGGAAGTTTTTGAGGGAAGGCCAATCTTATTTTACCGATGAGTTCTCATTTTTTTACACAACCAACGTTTCGAACAAATTTATTGGCTTCCTCGGGGCTAAAAAGAATCACAAGATGTATTGTCAATTCCTCCACTAAAATCGTTCACGCTATCTACAATAATTTTACTAACTACTTAATCTACCATCTCAATACTTGAATCCAGTAATTCTGATGGATATTAGAGTTTGTTTGATACCTCATGTGCAGTAGTGATTTAAATGCACTACTCAACAAGTAATTTAAATGCGAGGACTGCTCTTCACGTTTCATTGCGGTCAATGACAGGAGCAAGCAATCAAAGAACACGTGTTCCTGCTCCACAGAGAAAATAAACTACATGACGACCAACCTATAGCTTTCTTCGTGACAAAACGCGCATTCCAACATGATGCAGCACGCTTCGGAATCCGTAATTCTCTCGCACGCATACGACAATATTGCATGCAACGAAGGATTTATTACACGCATATCCGTTAATTCAACTATAAGACATATAAGAACTATAAGACCGTTGATTCAACGAAATGGTAGTCGTAGCAAGAGTCATGTACAATGTTATTAGTTGTAGACATGCTTTGAGATAGTAAAAGTGTTAAGCATTCGTTAGAAAAAGGCTCATAGAACTATTACCCGAACTAAAACTGTGGGTACTATTCTGAACGAATCTCTTGTAAGGTGTCAAAGAATAGTATAAATAATAAATAATAATTTTTGTCAAAAAATGAGTACAAACTGCGTGTGACCACGTGAAGGACAATTAACTAATTTACTCTCCGGAAGCAAACAAGGGACCATCCCATCAATTCCGATCAAGGGCCCTAAGGCAGAGGCGGATTCAAAAACTTAAGCAAAAGTTCCTAGATAAGATAAAAAGTTAGCTACGAGTTATAATACTAAAAGAATATCAACATGTTTGCAATTTAACACACAAAAATTTATTTTACACGTACAAATTATTATCAAACTATAGATTATTCTGAGTTTAGTTTTTAAATATCATAAGAATTGAAAAACGCTAAATTCACGATTTATTATTACAATAAACATGTCCCTAGACAAAGCCTAGAGAACCTGTATAAGAAATCCGCCTCTACCCGAAGGAAAACTGGAGAAAAACCCGGACCAGGATGGGGCTATAGAATTTATGTACACAACCGTGCCAAAGTTGAGTACACATAAAATTAATTTAATATGAATCATAAGACACAACAATAATGCAATAAAATAGATTTGGAAATTGTTATAAGTTACTTAAAAAGTACTACAGCAATGGTATGATAAAGTACAAGACGGATTTAACTTTTATTAAAATCAATAAATTATTTTACATTGTAGAAGCACTGGTGGAGAAGGTAGTTTTTAATCGTGAATTTGAAGAGACTCAATTTCATAATATCTTTTATATTCTTGGGCAGGGAATTATATAAGAACGATTCCCGAATGATATGGAAAAGAGTGGCACACACCCTAGAGCGATGAATATTTTTCCTATAGCGAGTATTGTGTTCGTGAACGAGACTGTTTCGTATGTAGCAAGGGTGGCACTTCAGTAATTCGGTCTTAACAAACACGACCGTTTCATAAATATAAATATAGGGAAGTGTTAAGTTACTTAATTCCTTGAATAAAGGTTTACAAGAGTTTCGGGGGTGAGATTTACAAATTATTCGAACTATTCTCTGAAAGTTTGAATGCTCTGACCGGAATTACCCCAGAAGGTAATGCCGTAACGTATATGGGAGTAAACGTTTGCAAAATATACGCAACGGGAAATACGTGGATTAACAACGTTAACTAAGATTCGGAATGCATAACACAATTTGCTTAATTGGGAATTAAGATTGTCAACGTGACAATTTCATTTGAAGTTGTCTTGAATTTGGAGACCTAAGAATTTTGTATTCGTAAGAGTTTTTAATTGTGTTCCGTTTAAAGAAAGAGAAACCTGGGGTAAAGATTTTGTGATACTATTGTGAAACGACATACATTGTTTTGTCAGTGTTTGCAATGAGACGATTTGCATGGAACCAGACCGAAAGGTTAGACAAACCTTTTTGAGCGTTGGCGTGTTTATATAGTAAATTAGTGTCATCAGCAAAAAGAACCATTTTGCAATCTGATGTGGATAATGACATGTCGTTCACATACAATAAAAAGAGTATAGGGTCGAGAATTGAACTTTGGGGTACTCCGCAAGTAAATGACTTTGTTTCTGAAAGACAACGCTGAAGTATTTTATTTTAGTACAACGCCTTTGGTACTAATGTTCATCTCCGTCTCTACTGATTAATATACCTAATAACTGACAGATTCATTTCAGCAAGAGCACGTGATTGATAACATATGGGATCTCACACTCAAAGCGATGAACAAGGTCACCTATAAGACAGTAGGCTGAGTATTGCTGCAATCACGCCATTTATTAATATATTTATCATTTATTTTATAATTTTTGGCGAGGTTTTGACCCTGAGGTCTGCTCTTCTTCTTAAGCATTGGACTTTGGTAAGGGAATTGGGAAGGAGAGATGTTGATTTGTCGAGGAGTTTATGGTACCGAACCGACATTTGTCTGGAGTAGTTGGAGAAAATCTCAACCTTGACTAGTTCGGTCAAGCAGGGTTTGCTCAATAGGATCGTGGAAGCGAAGACGCTATCGCTAGACTATCGGTGTCAGTAAAGATGTATTTTTCTTTCAAGAAAAATACACGGCGTTTATGATCAAGAAGCGCTATATGTCAACAACATGTGAAAAATGGTATTTTCTCGTCAAAACAACATTATAGAACGCTAACGTGCATATTTACAGTTTGTGTTCTTCCTACATACTCCTTTTTTTAATTTCAAATTTCGATATTCGAAAGAACGCTATCAACCATTCATTACTGTTTACTTCATTTCTGAATCATTAAATTTGGAAACAAAGTAGGCTACTCTAATATTTTCGTATAGTTTTATCCCACTGTTCAATAAAGAATCAATATTTTCAATAATATAAAAAGGTGAGTACTACAGGGTGATCTTAATATGGTCGAAAGGTAAGGTTTTGGGAAATCAATATTCTCATAAAGAACTATTGGGAAAGAAATGGCACGATTTTTCTTCGGCTACTAAGATAGGAAGTGTAACATGTCTTGTAATTTTGTTCTCACAAGCTCTCGAAAAGGATGCAGGAAAAATTCAAAACTTAGGTGTGCCATGAAACCTTCCGATAGCTTATATGAAGATCTCATATGTGACGTATATGAGGAATGTTAAAATACTTTGAAATCGTCTTAAAAATTTACAAATGTTTGTTTTGTAATGCCCATTTACCAACATTTGCAGTTTAACCACTTTCTCAAAAGTTTGATGTAAGGGAAGACTGGACTGTGACAGTGTTCCACATCTTATTATCTTATCTCACGCTTTCGTCAGGGAGTTTCCAGAAACCGAAACGGATGCGAAGGGATGAGATAAAGGGATAAGTAGTAATGAAATGAGATTATGAAACAGGAGAACTCATAGAAATTCAGTCGCAAATCTACTTTATCCACCGGAATAGTGTCCACTTGAATCAACCTGAATCAACTTCAACCACTTTCTCGAGAGGTAGTAGCTGGAGAAGTAACCATTTGTAACGGAGTTTGTCATCAGCCAACGGGGGTTGAGGTATGCAATGGTAAACGGTTCACAGTTGGTTCCGGGTGTTAAAGGATGTGCACCAAGTCACTCCAGACGAAGTGCAGCGGGAATAGACCAGGTAATGCGAAACACGTGGGAATACATTAGATCTCCCTACGTCACACATACCACATATTCCTGGTTAAATGTGACAGCTTAGAACATATGTATCAGTTTATCGTAAGTCGGAACTACAATGAGTTACCATGAAATTTAAGAGACTTGAAGAGGGTGTGGACATCGTAAATTATTTTTACTCACTTCCTAGTACCTACTCGTGAAGGAGTGTTTGCAACGTCAACAGCCAGGTGAAAATTGCGACGGAGCGGGACTCGAACCCGGGATATCTGCACTGGCCGCAGGTGTACTAACCACTGCACCACCCGCCTCGACTCCCAAGTCCGTACGCAACCTCCAGCAGACCTGATCCGGTTAACCTGGGTCACATCCCCGTTCAGGGGATAAGTGACCACAGGCGGCTCCAATGATGGTAGCCCGGTTTTCGCGTACCTATACGTCGGGTGCATCGTAGATTATTCTTTGCCCACAGTCCCCAAAATTTCACCACACGCATTTGCAGTTGGCCCTGATCTCTACAGAATCATAGAACTATAAAACTTTTACCCAACTTTTACCCAACTAAACCGATGCATGTTTGTATCTAGACGTTTTGTTATTAAACATTCAGTGCTTCCGTAAAGTTCGTCACAAAAGTTCAAATCGTCTTGGGTTCTTCTTGGTTTTGACAACTGCATCCTAGATTTTCTTGCTATACACAAGTAGTTTACTTTATAAATGCGCGGACTTATGATTTGTTCATGTTTTGCTCCCGCTCGAGAAAATAAGTGAGAAATTGTCTGTACAGTTTTCCAGTTAAGGAGTAAAACACGATTAGAAATCCTAGTAATTTTCTTATTTTGATAAATTAGGATTTACTCAAGGCAAATGTGGGAAACAAATGCTTTTCGTATGAAGTATATTTTGCTTCAATTCAACACTACCATTTCATTTTCCCGCAATGCAATTGCTAATGTACTCAATTTAAAATTAATGTTTATTTGTTTGTTAGTCCTTTATACGTTCCCGTACCATTCATCCGATTTAAGTAATTCTTTTTCTAACACATAAATACGTTCTCTGGAAAGGTTTTTGTATATATTTTGTTACCTTTGTTACCTTTTATCATTTGGTTTATCCTTCATGCCGGTTCCTGGACTCAAAGGTTTAATTCTCACTTATTGGTCTCTCTTTCATATGGTCTCTTTTTTACGATATATTACCTGACCAAAGTCATCACCACTGGAAACGGGCGCAACAAGTATCCAACATCTGTTTTCAATACTTGCCTCACACACATCATTATAGTTACAATCTCCTGGAATTTTCCAAAAACTTCTACATTCCGCATAAGGTTAGGCCAATTTTGCGATGTATAAACTCCTTCCTTTTTCATTAATAATAATAATTCTTGTCTTTCCTTGTTTACATTCGTATATCATGTGGTCAACGTCTTTTGTTACCTTGTGACGACAGAACAGCGTCAAATAGCCTGTCATGACGAGTAAGATCGGCGATCGATACACGCTCGGTCTGTGACGTCACGCTATCGATCGATCCCGTGAACCAGAGCTAGCGTGCGAGCCCTTCGCCGCTAGGAGGTAGCGTCCGACTAGCGACCGCTCTCACATACTGCAATTCACTCGACGAGTCATCATCCCTTCTCATCTGGCGCCAGCGCGCAAACAGCGGGCTTCTCCGAAGCGAGCCCCGACGTGGGGACATTCGCTCACTTGCAACAAGTCATCCACAGGCAAGCCACGAACGAGCGTTCTCACTTGCAACAACTTCACGGTCAAACCGCTCCACACATCGCAGCTTAGTTTAGCCGCGAGCTGCACTCCAGCTATTCAACTCAAAATCATCAACCCAACGTCATCCAAGCTGCATCTCTGAAGAAGCGTCTCACCTCATCCCAGTATCCCTTCGGAATTTCAGCTTTGTATTCTTTCATTACTTTCAACTTTCATGTTTCATATCATTAAACTGTTTTGTTAGCATGTCCAGGGCTTAAACATACCTCATCTACATTCCTTCTGTAATTTGCCTGTACATTTATGGTCTTTCGAACCTGAACCTCATCCTACATGTACAAGGAATTTCACTTAAAATTTCTGTACACTGTATCATAGTATTTGATTAATTTTGACAATCAGACCAGTTAAGCGTACTATCTAGCAGTATGAAGAAAAATGAGGAATAGTTATTTATAATGAAGAAATATCCATATATTGCGTTAATTTTTTTTGTATGCGAGAAAATTAATTAAAATTCCAATAACTGCTGTATTATATCAACTTATGTAAACCTCTCTGAAATATATTCATATTACATTAGTTGAATATTGAAGAGCGCATAGAAAATTATAAGAGTTTACGTTTTCATAAAAGAAACCCTTAATTGTACCGAACNGCATAGAAAATTATAAGAGTTTACGTTTTCATAAAAGAAACCCTTAATTGTACCGAACACCTTTCAAATTAGTATTAGTGTTTTTCATCATTCACATTAATGTGAGGAAAATATTCAGTTATACTCAAGTCTCCAATTACCTTAAATCTCATCGAACTGTATTACGGAGAAATCATTTAAGCAAAATTAAAAGCACTAATAACACGAGTGTTAAGTACACGATTTTTCAAAATTAGTGACTTGATTTTATTGATTGCAAAATCCTGTAAATTTTTTTTTAATTCATAGTCTAACAGTAAGAGAAAGGGTAGCAAATGTGGAAGAGGGAAAACGATGACAGTTTTAATATACATATGTGTTACTTACATATACATAGATATACTTTTATCTCCATTGTCAACAAAGCTTCACAGATGTTGTTAAATGCCTTCAATTGCAGGAAGGGAAATTAATGACGTTCAAAATGTAGATAACAAAGAACTTTCAAAATACATGTTGCGATAATTTGCAAACAGATGCAAATTGCGAACAGATGAGACATTACATTATAAAATGGAAAAGAAATCGTCTATATTACAATTCTTAATAAGTGCAATTCTTAATAATAGCTCCTACAATTAAAGAGAAATGCTATTCAATATGAAGTGTTACTTTATTTTATGAAACTTGTGGTCAAAAAACATTTTGTAGGCAATTAGCAAAATATGTTGCAAAATTTACATATCATAGATACAATTTTATACTGAATGTGAATTATATTATAAAAATAAAAAGCGGTTTAGGCCAGAGTGTTAGGGATTTGAAATGTTAATGTTCATGGACATTTTCGAAATTATTTACTTATCACATCGAAATTATACCAAATTTACCAATGTTTACCTACATAATAATAGTATAAATTGCAAAAATAAAAATTCCTATAACCTCAACAAAAAAATTTGTTTGATACATAAGTTTTCTTTCGGTCAGAAGATATTGTTTAGTTATGTAGATGAAATATATGAGAGATAAAAATGATATGAGAGAGAAAAGTACACGTTCCATGGAATATATAAATTGTACATCAACCTTGGAGAGTTTATAACAATTTTATTTATGACCTTAATAAAAAAAGTTTAATAAATATCACAATCAAGAAAGGGATAGAGTATTATCATAAAATTAACAACTGGAATAACGCTCGTAACTATTTGTGAAATATAGCTGCCACCAGTGTAACACGTAGCAATGCGTTGTAGCCTTCGATATTCTGACAACACTAGATGTCGCCTTTGAAAGCGCTCTACTACTCACTCAATGCTTGACGTGTTTTCAAACGTCGCTCATAAGTACGCAGGGCACTGGACGCTTCGGTATATGACGTACGAGACTCCAGAATGCTGACGACTCGCTCTCTTGCATTCCTCTCTTAATCTCTCTCTCTCTCTATTCCTTTGAGTGCAACTTTGTTCTTCGGGAACTTCTGCTTTCATTCGAGATATTTCATTTTCGTAAAACGGTTTACCCTTCTGTACAATGTTGTTACGACAATAACACGTTTATTTACAAAAGCAATATGTTTTTCATTAAAACACGTTACAAAACTTCAGAAATTAAAAAAAGTGATATTTAGTGAAAATTTGAAAAAATTTAACGTAAAAAGCGACACTTCAGTAGAATTGAATAGTTGTACAATGACACAAAATCTTTGTGGACGTGTGCACAGTAACTTGCCAAAGTTTCATCACAATTGGAGGAATTGTATAGGAACGCATAAAGGACAAACAAACTGAAAAACATTGATTTTTATTTACAAAGATTAAACTCTCCTCCTTCTGTAATTGTTAACACATATTAGTTTAATTCTTTTTCACGAAGATTCTTGATATTTTCAATATTGCAAGATCGTTCTTGAATTCGTTTTCTTTCTCTCTCGAATTTGGACATTAGTCCAGCATAAACAGCTCCTAGGTAAATTATTCATTTTAATAATTGCATCTTATTTCTCTAAATAAAAACAATTCAGAAGACTGAGCAGATTTTTTTATTATTTATTCTTTACCTTTAATCTAATGTGTAACTTTAATACGACCGCAATATTGGAGAGATTTAACGCTGTAACTTCATCACAGATTAATTTTACTCTGTGTTTCGGCGCATAATTTTATCAAATACGTGAAATGGTCCTCAGCTTAACTCCTAATTATAATGTAGTTAATTGGTGACCTGGTCGTTCACAGTATTGATTGCTATTTTGGGGATAAAACATTGAATGAAAAAGGACATCATTAAAAGGAGGTAACGGGCTGACAGCTGGGATATGAGGCAAAAGCAGATAATACATTGTGACAATAGGGAAAGAAGTTGAATGAGATGACGCGGATGGGAGAAGTAGGGGGACGATAAAATTAGGGAGAATACTGTTGTAGCACTGAGTGGTAAGAGATGTTCTAAATTAAGTCAGAACAAGGGAGAGATGATAGGGAAGTTTGATATGTCAGAGGGAGGTGAATAACGAAGATGGAGTAAGTTAGTCATTACCCTGCATTATAACTATCATATTCTTTTCTAATAATAAGAACGCACCATTATCAAACAGTGATATCATTAGTATGGGTATCAAATTAATTTGATATGGGTTACCAAACAATGTAATAACATCTTAATCGAGTATAATTGTGAACATAAATAATTGAAATATATAGCATCATTATACTCCGTGTTACATTACGATATAATGTTCTACAAATAATGCTTCATGGACCACAATATAATGTGTAGAACTATGAATTTTATTGTAATATCTGAATCAGGACTTCACAACACACGACGGTGGAAATATTTTCAATAGCTCTATGTGCGCGCGCTAATCTGTAGACCGCGGCGGATAGAAGACTACTGAATACTGCATTAATTATAATAGCAGTGTAAACTTGCTTAAACCAAAAACTAAAAAATTGAAAATTGAAATTATTCTGGTTTTGAGCACTCCTGTTGCTAGTAAAATGGATGAAGTATCTAAGTCGGTTGAAAATAAGCTTATCCGCAACCTAGGAACTAAACAAGGTAAGTGAAATTTTATCTTTACAACTTATAAATCTGAACTATTAATCAGCAATCTAAACAATTAAATACGTGATCTACGACAAATTAAAATTTGTCTTCACGATGCACGATGTTTCATTTAGTTGCAAACAGAAAATTGATTTAAAGAAGATTCGTGGATCTAGAGAAACATTTTCGAAAATATTTATCAAAGAAACTGGATTGGAAATATTGCATATGGTAAAGATGTGGTACCTAAAAATATTCAAATTAGACCCACAACACTATTCGCGGAGAAGTGCTAGTTTCCAATAAACAAAGTGTTGTTATAGACAGATTCTTAAATGTTGTGACATGTATCAAGATTCAACCTTTATCGTCAGGTTTATTTCAAAGAAACGGGCAGTAATTTTCAGTCTCTCCAGCATGTAGACGTTTGTTTGAATCGAGAAGTTAATTCCTAACAAAACTTGTTCAATAAAAATGAAAATCTCTCCTTAGAAAGTCAGATCTGACGATTTGAAGTTAATATGAATAGAGCTATAATCTCAGCACTTCATGAAGAGATCATATGGCCAACTGCCCCTCTGGTGGCTCGGGTGGTAGCGTTCTTGCTCATCAAGTTATCCAGGGTTCAATTCTCGTTGGGGTGAGAGAAAGTTTGTAGCTTTACACTTTAATGTCCCAGTACATATATCTGGGACTTCTGAAAAGCGAACTCTCCTTCTCCTATCTATCTCTCGCTAGTATCAGTAACTACTCATACTAACCTTCCACGTGGACCAAGTTGTTGGTAAACACTGATAAGCTGCCCACCTACTAACAAAAGCCAAACCACCCACCACCTACGTCCTATCACACCATGCAGATCAGTTTCAATAGCACGCTAGATTTCCCATTTACAAATACTACAATAAAAAGAAATGTGGCCAACATCAACAACGAATGACCGTCTCTGATGTATATATTCATGATAAAATTAGAGCTTTTCCAGAAAAATACTCAAAATATTACTTCGAAACGTTTTTAACTCATATGGGATACCGCATTTGCTTGACCGTAAATTTTTTGTTGTCGGTTAAAGCACACATACGAATTTACACATCGCTGGGTCGAGAACATTGGTTTACTTCAACTCGGTATATTTGCGGTGTTGGATTTTTGTCTTTGGTTGTAATTAAAAATTAATCTATTCTAATAAAAATGAATTATTTTGAATTATTGCATGGAAATCGGAGAAAAGGAATCGATGAAATTATTCGAAATTTCAAAGGACTCTTATTAGGGGTCATTGCAATTAAAATGCAAAGTATGTTAATATTGGCGAATTACAAGTGTTGAAAAACAATTATAATTGGCTGCTAATCAGTAGATGTGAATCTTTACTCGCATGGCTGTTGACTATGAAGCTCACTAATAGCCGCGTTACGTATGTCGACAATCCACTGAAAGTATAATCTATGTGACCGAATCGTACAAGCAAAATTCTACAAAGATTGTGAAGAACATTGTTTTCAAGTTTATAACCTAGAAAATGAAATATGAGCTTTATTTATTTCTGTGTAAAGTGTATTTCTCTTCTGTTTGTTTCTCTAACTCTTTTTCTCTTGTCTAGTAAGGGTGAGAGATGGAGGATAGTATGGTGCCTCATTTTGATATGGCAAGGGAATTACAAGGATGCCGGTTGCACCTTCCCGAGGCGGGTGATAAATGAATGACATGAGGGTCAATGATGAGTGAATGTTGTGGTGGAATGATAGGCAGCAGAAACTAGAGTACCCCGAGAAAACCTGCCACGAATCCCGCTTCATCCACCACTGTGCATCCTACTTGGATCAGACGGGGTTTGAACCAGCGTCACCAGATGTAGAAGGCGAGAATGCTAGACACTATGCCAAGGGCCGCCCTTAGTTTCCTTCTGTCTGGATTTTAAAATAGTTCATAATTACGTACATTTTATCATATAACACTGAAAATTGTGTAAAAATTTTTGTAGATTTTCTTCGTGGTGTTTAATTTTTGAAATGAACGAAAGCGAAAATTTAAAACCACAAAAGTAGAGAAATATGGAAACTAACATATGAATTTTAAATATTATATAAAAACCCCGGGCAACTCCAAGCAAAATGAGCTAAAAAAGTCGAGACAAGTTGACAGATGTTTAATACCCACTGTAGGGTTAATTTGATCAATTCTTAACACTTTCCTTGAATGTTGATGTTATTTTTTGTACGTTTGTTTAACAATACAAAAAAGAATAATTTTTATTTTGTTCCAAATCCATATAATAATACATAATACATTTATTTTGTCATATATATGTTTTGAAGAAATGAGATTTTTGTTATTATTTATATAGCTCAATTTTCTGTCCCAGAGCTCAAATTTTTTTTTGTGTGTGTGTGTACGTGTACCAGTGTACAGGAACTTCTAAACAGGCTTTGCCTCAGAGGTCCCTTTTTTGTAGTTTATTTGTAATTTGAGAGTAAGATTTATTCATAATTAGAGAAAATAAATAAAATATTCTATTCTATTTTACGTAATTGCGTACTCACAAGATAAACAGCGCGTGGCGTTGTACTTTGCGAAGTAAGGCTGGCAGGAGCAATGGCCTTGCACACAACGACTGTGCTGCACAGCGGCCAAGCAATTGTGATCGCTATTGCATCGCGAACCCAGTTGCAGCTTCGCCCCGCGACCACGCGCAGCTAACGCTCCGGGCGCAGCACACGCGCAGAACGCCATCTGCGCACAAAAAAGAAAACAGATACACGTGAGAATGTGCATACCAAAATAAACACACAGCAATAATACATCCTGAAGAATAATAAAATCCACACAAAAAATTTCGTGGTAACACTCGTCTTTTATACAATTATGAACGAACTCTAAATTATAAGTGCCAAAATCTCAGAAATCTCTAAGAGTACTTTACTTGTAAAAAAACTAAGTGCGTCTAGCAATAGATTTATTTTATAATTGTAAAGTTTAAATAGAAAACTAAATCCGATTTCGAAAAACTTCAAGAAAAGTTANTTGTAAAGTTTAAATAGAAAACTAAATCCGATTTCGAAAAACTTCAAGAAAAGTTAAAAAAAACAGATGTAAAGAAATGCCTATATATGGGTTAAAATATGTGTTAGATGATTCAAAAACATGAAAAAAGGCATAAAATCATGATATTATGAAAGTCACAACTCTGATTCCGTAATAAAGGCCATAAAGCTAACAATGACGAGTAGTTGGAAGACGCTCAAAACACTAAATTTAAACGACGGTGGTGCTCAATGCACTATCTCTAAATTTGAGACGACATCTTCACAACAACGACACATTTTTATCTCAAAATGTGCGATATTGGCTGAATTTAAGCGCGTGTTAAGGTCCAATGTGGTAATACGTGAATAATATTTCTACTCATTTATTCATTTAATTCTTTCGCAAAATATAGTAAATTGCTAATTAATTTCCGTACCTCTGCGATTTTATGATGTATGTTATATTATTTTCTGTGCCTTATATGTAAATAGTAATGTTTTTAAGGGTAGTCTGTTGATCAAACAATAAATAAATACATAAAATACAAGGTGTCTTATAAGTACGCAAAAGGAGGTAATAAAATCTCTATTTTACAAAATTTAGGATACATCAATATTTTTTTCTAAATTTCTCTAAATTTCTCCCAAAGGATGGCAATACACTTGTATCCATTGTTGAAAGCATCCCTACACCATGCCACAGGTGCACATGACCAAACGACCTCACGACCACCTCAGAAGCTCAATGTGGGTACATATTGAACAGAATTCGTAAATTTAATCTTCGAACTAGTGAAAATGGCAATGAGTCGTTTACAGATCCGAGAAGCGCCTGAACTGAATGGAGAGGTGATAACCCAAACGTTACCCATTCGTTTTCCACAGATTTAGGTCTACACCACTTATAGCCGTATAACGTTTTTGAGAAGAAGTCTTATGCTTTTTCTGGATAAATTTTCTAATAAAGGGAGAAGTATTTGATCACAAACATATAAAGTTGTTAGTAAAACAAGGTATAGAACCTAATTTATTGATGGTCAACTGGATGTGCGAAGAATCAACAACGTCTCCAATCATTCCATTTGGAAAATTTAAGATACGTCTAACAAATGAAGGAAACAATAAAATTTTGGAAACTTACGGTTGGCTTAAATATTACCATGTTTTGACAAATTACATTTCTATGACGCAATAAATTTTCTCGTTAATTAGCGTACGTCCACAATACTCCAGAATAATATGTTCTTCACACAATGCCATTTTTTCATTTTTTTAAAATAAAAAATATCACCGGTAGTCTTACTACTCAATCATTTGGGAAAGAAATGAACAAATTTTTACTCAAAATATTGCAAGAGTTGAATAAGCAAAATATGACAAAAAAGTTTTGGCTAATATCTTGTAAAATTATGTTTTATAAAAGAGTGTTTTATTTAAATTTTAAGCGTGTTTAAAATCCCATTCTTCTTTTTGAATCCATTTCTTTAGTAATACAATAATTTTTTTCAGGTTGTTGGTAAGAAAATCTCATCACTTTTTATCCTAATACTTTTCCATAATGCACCTAGCAAATTTACTACGTGTTTATTCTTCTGTAATTGAGGAAAATGTCATGGACATTAACAAGTGCACTAAATTCAGATATACAATACAAAATAAAAATATGCCATCAACATGTGATTAGTTGATGAGACCATTTATTGTATTTAATTATATTTATATGAATTTCCGTGCACAGAGGGAGACTTTTATTGGAGACGCTTAACATTCAGGGTGACGTAAATAATTAATTAGATTTTACTGTACGATATCGCAGAATAAAATATAAAACTTAGGAGTCAAATTATTTGCATGCATTTCGCTTTCCATATAACAGCTTGATTAATTGCATTCGATGGTTAATTAACTTTAAAATGTATTCATGCAGAGTTCGCATTCTGTTATAAATGAAGAGGATAATTAACGCATCGTTATCATAATTCTGTATTTTATGACCTGTGATTTCACTGACAAAGCCCAAGAATAAAGTGGAAAATAAGAGAAATGGGAGGTAATTTCGCTTCTAACATCCGCGAAATGTTTTACATTTTGTACCAACGAATCATAGAAATATATTTTTGTACATTATTAAAACATGCTCAGTGTAAAATATGAGTTGCTAGTTGAGTTTGTAGCGTTCATTATGTCACAAAAAAGAAAAAAAAAGAACGGGTGCAGAAAGACTTTAACACTCGACAATAACAAAATATATTATGTAAAAGCTTTCGAAATGCAATTTACCTTTCAGAGTCATTTCTGTTATTTGACTAAAACTAAATACTGTAATTTCAATAAAATTTCATTATTTCCATCCGATGTTCCCAAAATGAGCGTACTGCGTGAAAATAATAAAAGTGGTTTATCGAAACAAATTTATCACAGAACCTATATCCACCCAGAAATTGGATACAATAACTGGATTTCGAGTGCAGAAAAATAAAAAACCGCCATTTCAATCAATATAATTGATGAGTAATTTTTAAAACGTGAACAAATTGCCTGATGAAGCAATAAATGGAAATAAGATTAAAAATTAAAACGCATTAATATAATATTAATACGTTGTTTTTGAGTTCGGAGAAGAGTAGATTTCGTTTCAGATAATTTCGTGTTTGTTTTTAATTGTGAGACTGTGAAAATAATTAGTGAATGCTTTTATGACGATGACATATCTCAAAATTATTAAACAATTGTAAACATAGTCGCACTACATAAATAATCTTGGGTTCATGGTTAAGTGATTGGCATTGTGGCTTTCAAAGCCCGTTCGGGTTCTACCCCTGTCGAATTCGGTGAATTTGAGGGGTGTATTTGGATTCTACCACAGTCAAATTCAACCCTCAAATTTTACAATGGAATTTCTCATTCGACACGGCGGAAATATCTTTCAGAGTATCCACTTGATGATATTTGCACTCTATTGATGAAATGCAAACTTTTCAGTGTTTGCTTATCATCAATTGGGTTAGTAGGGACGTAATAAAAAGAACCTAACTTTTCCCTGAAAACTCAATGTAACTTTTATATGCAGTAATAGAAAAACTGAGTAGATTAATAAATTAATAAGTTTTATCCGAATAAATAATAAAATTTTCTTATTTAATTCAAGAGAGCCTAACAGCGGGCTTTCTCCTACCAAAGAGTGCTGTCAGTAACATAAATCCAATCGAAAAATGAAACTAAATAGAATTTTAGTTTCCACTGTCGACTTGTCAGTAGTGCGAGACATATCGTTGAAATCGACACAATTGTTNCAGTAGTGCGAGACATATCTCACTCATGTGCACTATATTCATGGTTGTATTATTACTAAATCCCTATTATTACGGATTCAAAATTCCTGTTTTGGGAGGCGCCCAAGAAGAGAAATGCCAGGGAATTCGGGTGTCTTCACCGGAAATATTTTCAAATTAACTTCTTGAAAATGCAATTTAAGACATTCCTTTACATGAATAAAGCATTAACATAAATTGCAGTTTTCATAAATAACCATGAAAAAATACGTTTTCGAAATAATTGGGGTTTTATACCAAATTTTTTACTTTGGGCGTTCCATCTATTGTAAATTTCCTTTCCCCAAGTCCAACGGTTAGGAGGAAGAGCAGGCCTCATGGCTTGAGCCTCCTTTTGTCATAAGGCATAAAATAAATAAATAAATAAATAAATAATAGATTTTATGCAGGTAGTTTTCTTTTAGATCAATGACAAGGAATTTTGCTGCAGTGTGAATGAAATATTGCTACACATGTTCCCATGTAGGAGTGGAAATTGAAGTAAGTAATATGTTTGTCCCAGAAAGTCGTCATTTTACGCAGATTCCATTAGTTCGTCTTGTAGCTTTCAATGGGCATACTAAATTTTTTCGAATTGAAAATCTTCCTCTCTTTACTACTATTTCTATCCCTTTCTGGCGGTGGTGGTGGTGAGGGGAACACTTACCCCCTGTACCCCTGTTTCCTTGGTTCCGCCACTGTTATAACGTAAACAATGTAATGGCAGTAGTATTATGTTGCAGTAAATTATGGGTGGGCATTAATGGTGGTTCTACTGAAAGTGGTTTCGACCAAGAAAGTACCATAATTACGGGGATTCGAACCCAAATGAAGTAAATCTATAGTGTCATTTCTCAAAATCCGACACGCCTAGGCATTTGAAAGGAAGGTGACTTCTTCCCTTCCTATATTCAGCATTCTTCTGGAAAATATATTCATTATCTAAATAAATAATTAAATGCTATTCGTTGGTAAGCGCGTCACTTGCGAACGGCTGAACCAATTTGACTAATTTTTTTTATTTTACAAAATGTTCGTAATACTCACAATAAGGGTAGGGAAAGAAAAATTGGAAAAGTTGCCCGGAAAATTGGAAAATTCGGGAAAAACTGAAAGCATTGCAATGAACGAAATGATGTCACAGCAAACCAATCAAAACAAAACATTGTTTTGTGTTTATTGCTTACTTGAACATCGATCTTGCAATTGAAATCAATGTAAATAAAACACCTTGAGATTCATTGTGATTTCAAATTTAATGGAAGAAAATAAATCATTTGGTTGACATAAAATTCTGACTTAATTCAATTGTGACAAATTTTGGAACAAAACCGCATGGTTCCAAGTCGATCACATTCCAGCCACATCACACATTTCCAGCATTTCAGTGGTGTACTGCCGATGGAATTCATCTCGCATGTAACATTTCCCATTGCCGTACCATTCTTCAAATTGAATATCCATGGCCACAATTGTTATTAGGTACAATGGTAACTCAGAAATACGTTTTATTTTTTCATTTTTACTTCGTTTACACATTTAAAAAAGCTTTTCACAAATTCACAAAACTATCACAAATGAATTTATTGAAATTTGGACAGGACAACGTTTGTCGGGTCAGTTAATAACAAATACAATTCTTTTTTCAAATATGTGAAGTATTTCATAAGTGTTCTAAAACTTATTATACATACAAAAACAAATTATTTTATGTAATAATTAAATTAATATTATTCAGTGATTTCTTTTTATTCAATAAAATTTTTTAAAAATTCGCATTATTGAATGGTGTGAATTTGCTTATTAAATTCAACTCATTATTGAAATAGCTCTAAAAAACTTCACGACAGTGAAATTGTATTTTTTAGAAGCTCCAATCAGATTAATTCTCCTTCAAACCATAAGTTGTGTTCTTTATTGATTCTTCTTGTTCTTCCCACTCTTGTGAAAAAATTGTTACGAAGAGGCTGGCTGCGGCTGTTCGAGTTCGTGTCTTCTTCCAGTTTTTTGTGTTTTGTATTGACACTTATTTTATCAAAAAGTACATTCTAATTTCTTCCCTCCCTAAAAATGTTGTTTCCGACAAAACGTTGCACTCCAGGCACATGCCTAGCCACTGAATAGTAATGACGTCTTTGTCTAAAGAACCAAAACTAAACCATTCGTCATTCATTAAAAAAAAGTATAGAACAGTTACAAATAATATTAGTCAACAATCTAGGTCATGAAGATGTATCTCTATACTATAGCATTCTGGACTAGTAGGTTAACGAACACAAGTCGATGCGATGATTCTTTCGAGATATGGCATATATAGACTTGAAATGAGTTGTTGCAAACATCCATACAATGATATAAATGCACCCGAAAGAGTGTCTGTCCGTTTGCTACTTGATCAGGACTAAAGCACGGGACAAATCGCTATGAAATTTCGCAAAGAGATAGTTTACATGTTCAGGATGAACATATGCCAACTTTCAATTTCTAAATGTGTGATAAGGGAGATAGATATGGTTTTTGACGATAAATGTCAATAAAATCGGGAAGGAGAGTTGTATACGCTTACGCTACCTAAAGGTTAAAGATAAGCGACAACTATGAATGGCGATATTGTTTTACAAAAAATCTACAACGGTATATGTCTATCAACAAAAATTAACCAAAATTATCCATAGAACGTTGTTAAAAATAGACGTGTAGAAATACTTCAAGTATTTAGGAAAGTAATTTCAGAAGAATAAAATCTATCATAATCAACTTTAATGAGTTATTTGTTCTGTACATTTATCAAAGATACAAAACATCGTAAATTGTAAAATTTCGACGAATAGTTTAGATTTTACGAGAATTATAATGAANTTTTAATGAAATAGCGCAGCCGCGTCACGCTTCGGAAGCGAAAATTCGACCGACGTGGCTCCCGCGAAATGTATACAATTAAGTTGTGTATTAAATATATATTATTATGAATTTGTAAATTTAGCGTGTTATACATATGTTTTTAAAAATCAGTACGTAAAAGGATTTTGATCTTACAACATTGATAGATTTTATTTTTTCCAGACCATAAGTAGATTAGTCTAAGAAAAATCCGGGGCAACTTCTGATAATCCGCTAGATCTGTTATAAAATGCTTCCTCTCGAACTAATCCTCCTCAACTGTGTTGTGATGCTTCTTTAATCCACTGTAAACCGTTCAGTCCTCGAATGCTCCCGTTTTATCAATGACTGTTACAGCAGTTACATGTCTAACTGCAGTGGTCGAAGTTCCTCAGGGCGAATTACAATTCAAATAACTGAGTACTGGTGCGCTAATTGAAACCTACAAATTATTTGCTTATGATTTTATGAGCAACAGCCAAATAGAGAGTTATTACAGAACGTGAATACTGACAAACACAATCAGCTTGGTTTGAATAACAAATTGTTTAGTTTTTGTTACGTCAATTTATACAAAATAAGCAGCTTTTGAGAGGGAATAATGTCATTAAACTATTTGAAACTATTTTATATTATATCAAACGTGTTTCATTCTTTTATTACCATGTTTTTATCTTACTTAAGTATTCTTATCTTATATTAAATGAGTATCATTCTGATTTATTCGATTTTCCTTCAGGTAGAGTTGGATTTTTTATACAGACTCGCTAGGGTCTTGCCTACGGGCGGCATCCATTGAAACTATAAATCTCAAATTTTGTGGTTTAAGAGTTACGATTTGTAAACAATACTTTCCTAATAATCTATACTTTGATAATAATACATACTTCTGTAATAACTTTTTGTGTTACATTATATACAAATTTGTTGGTATTATGTTAATTTTACTACACTCGCCGGACAATTTTTGTTAGGAGTGTTCAGTAATGTTAAATTCACCTCTACCTTAGGGCTCTTGATCGGAATTGATGAGATGTCCCTTGCTTGCTTCCGGAGAGTAAATAAGTTTATTTTCCTCCACGTGGTCATACGCAGTTTGCAACTGTTTTTCAACATAAATATATTTAATTATTTATTTATTTGTTCATGTATTAGCTACCGATAAATGTGATTATAGTCAGGATAACAAAAATTTTGAAACCTCTGTGTCTCATCTAACGTATATTAAGCGAGAATATTACCGGTAAAAATGAGCAGTCAAAACAAACATTCATTAATTTTTGTCTATTATTTGAAGATAGTTTCTGTGTTTATGCCTCCAATTTGAGATTCCCAGATTTCTTCAATCCACAAATTATATCACTCATTATATTCCTTTTAATGTAATATGTGACTCGTACTCCTTTAAAATGAGTACCAGATCCATAATGGGGATTACATCTTTTATCTTCTTAACTGCAATGATAAATTGGTTACTATACGACACAAGTAACATTTCATCACATTATTTCTGTATTTAAGACTAGGGTCATGCGTTTGAATATTATTTATATATTTGCATAATTATTTAGTGAAGAAGAAATCACGCCTCAAGATAATAGTATTATTTTAGACATGCAAAAGAGGAAAAAATATTGTAAATCCTTTTTCTTACTTTCCAATTATACAGAGTGTATGAGAAGTGTTGTAAATGGTCGAAAGAAAAAATTAATTCGAGATCTCTTCGGATCTTTATGAATTATTATATTTTCAAATTTTGGTGATAATATCCAATGTAGTATCTGTGTATGCATATTAAGAATTTTGTTCCTCCGATAACTCACGAACAAATGATTGCATCGAAACCAAACTTGAGATTTGACTTTGAATGTATTGAGAAATAGAAGCCTATTTCTGGACAACTCGTACCGACTTCATTTACACACCGCCCTCCACTAACGGTTTCCTCAAATTCAAAATTTTGAAAATATTAATATAAGAATTTTGATTGTTTAGTTAATTCTGCGTACAGCTTGCTAAACCGCGTGTCCGTGCATCGCACTGTTTTCGAGATATAGCGAAATTGCTATATTTTACATGCCTATTTTAGATCAGCCTACATGGCATTTGCAAAGAGTTTAAGGTGGAAGATAATTCATACCATCGGTTCTTGAAAGAACTAATATGATGGTAAGGATTTTTATACATAGGTATGTGAGAAAAATATATTGTAACCTTTTTATTTAATTATGTCCTGGCGTTTGATAATTTTAATGTATTATCATTTCTATTGTGTTTTTTTACGTTTTTTAATTGTTTTGTTTGCCAATATACGTTGCTTGGTGCTTATATCTTTTTGTTATGAGTAGTAATTGGAAAGTTGAGTGAGACACACTCCAGATTTTTAAACATTGAAATACACTTAAAATATTGAGGAAAACCCCTTATTCATTCATAAAAAAGACTGTAATCCCCCAATTTTTTCTTTCATTAGTCTCAGTCTCCCTGGATAGTAATTGAGGCAAACTATATAAGAAGCATGTTCCTTGTAGGCCACTCGCTATCCAGCACGTTTATCATGTTACTGGGTCGGAAGTGTATCCTAGTATCGCGCTCTTACCATCTGTTGAAATCGTGTCTGACAGATGAATAGCGCGTGTGCGCTTTTCAGACGGCCTGCTTCACTTGTCTCGGAATCGCCACGAAATCGCCTTCCGACCATCCGTTATGCTTGTTGCCCTCTTCACTCTAACGGACTCCCTTTACTTCTCCTCTTACGAAAACACGCTCGCCTCCGTTGCGGCAAGGATAGCCATGAAATATTCCATCTCAGCTAACTCGTTGATAATCCTTTAATTTACAACTACTGATAATTGTGGGTGCTTGCAAACATTAACACAATTTAACACTATTTACCACAATCATAATTTAATAGAAATATTTATTTCGACATTTTATGTAGACAAATTTATATTAAATATCACGATATTTCAGCAGTTGATTGCACGAACACTATATACACCTGACGATGTCAGAAATCAAATGTTATGATATTTCCTGCACAGTTCCCAGGGGTATCATCCACAACACCACACATTCGCCAAATAACCCATTTCCATCCACACCTGATAAATCGGAAGACTTGGATAATATCTCCAAGCAGGTGAATACCGGTGATGTATGTAACCTACATAGGTAAATGGAAGAAATATATGGTGGATGAAAGTGGGAGACGGCACCGACATTCGAACACGGGACATGCAGTTTAGCGCGCAGACGCGCAACCAACTGCGCCAGCCTGTTCACCACTTTGCTTTGTCTCCCGTTGTCATTCAACTTTGAGTCCCACACATCACAGTTCGAATCTTAGTCCCGTCTCTCATTTTTATTCAACATAACATAATTAATCTGTTACGTGGCGGAGTGGTTCACCGCAAATTAAGAGATTTCTTTACGTAAACCCATTCAAGCCTAATAAACGATTTCGTTTTGAGGTAGTGGAAATTATCCAAGTGATCATAGTTGAAATCGGAACCGTATTCATTTTTGTGGGCAATTTTTCCGCGTTACCCTTCTTTTCTATTTTTCTCTTAAGTATTGAGAATACAATATGCAACATCAACCAATGCAATACCAATGTTCAACACAATCTCATGTTACCACGAAACCCTNGTAAACCCATTCAAGCCTAATAAACGATTTCGTTTTGAGGTAGTGGAAATTATCCAAGTGATCATAGTTGAAATCGGAACCGTATTCAATTTTTGTGGGCAATTTTTCCGCGTTACCCTTCTCTTAAGTATTGAGAATACAATATGCAACATCAACCAATGCTATACCAATGTTCAACACAATCTCATGTTACCACGAAACCCCTTCTTTTCTGGCGAACTTTGCGGACAGTAAAATATTTGCACCATCCCACTGGTATAAAAATATTGAAATTACATAGTGGGTAATGCACAATTTTACCCTTCCTCAGTTAGAAATAAAAGAATCTAGTAACATTTTACTTTCGTACTTGGAACTCGTTAGTCTTCCGTATTAGTCAATACCGTTCATATTCCCTAGCCATTAACGAAGACAATATATTTCATGCGGTGGGATATCGTAAAATTTTAATTTTTCCCCAGGAATTTATTAAGCTATAAAGGAGAGATATATTCAGAGTAAGAATTTGTTCGAGTCGGGAAATGTTAGGGCTGTGAAAAGCTCGTCATAACGTATGTCTGCAGTCATAATTGCGGATATCGCGTTTCCTGTGTCTTCTTTTGAGCCATCACCAGGTGATCATTGGAGATAAGAGTTGGCATTATCTTGATAAGATAAAGTTGACTTCTGGTAACGAAGAATATATGTTTAATGAAAGAAATTGACAAAGAGGAAAAGTACGCCGATTCCCCTACGCTCAAAAAAGTCGAATATCCAGGAGTTCTAAGAAACACCATGTTATCGTTCTCTTTGGGTTTACCATGAAGTACTGATCACATAACTTTGAAAACGAAACTGGTATTATGTTTACCAAAAGAAACAATCACTTACTAATAATGCACAAAACATACATCTCAAGTTTCGGCCAGGCTATGAAAGTTTGTCACGTCCAGTCTTATCTCCCGACCTCGCCCCAAATGATGTTTTTCTTTTCCTCGAAAATGAACATACACCCACTCGGAGATTTGACAAAACGTCTGACGAAGTTCAATATATGGAACATTATTGGAGAGTTTTATCATTACGCACATACTTACTAGCATATACGTTATGTTGAAGATGCTAACCGCGTAACGCACATGGAAAGGGCTAGTGTAATCAATACATTTTGCATAGCGTACCTTCGACTCAATTCATATAAAAAATCGTAAACCCCCCAAATACCTACTTCTATGCCATTCTACGCAAGTAAACACTACTGTGAGCACATCAGCATGTGCTCTTACAGTACACACCAACAAATATTTCGCATGCCCTCATAACACTCTCGTAATACCCTCTCACATACTCTCAACTATCAACATAACCTCAAATCCAGACCAGAATCCACCATGACTTCTCTCACTTGCGTACTATTAACATCATACGCAATCACAGGCGTTGTAACGTACTACGCTAAGAGCGTCAGTGTACCACTAACTTCTGAGCATGCGCAGAAGTAACTTGCATGTGGATAGCGTATACGATAATTCACAGGTACGTTATGCAAGAACTCCCCAATATTTACCGCAATCTGAGGATTCTACATTAGTGATGAACGCGATGTCTTGAAAATTATGAAGATATCTATGATGAGAACTAGAGAAATCTGAAAATTCTATAAAATCCTTATTCACTTAATACACTTATTTATTTATTCAGCCATGAGGCCTGCTCTTCCACAAAATCGTTGGACTTGGGAAGACGAAGTTAGAAGGAGAGATGTTAGATTACCGGGGAACTTATTGTACCGTACCGATATTTTTCTGGAGAAGGTGGAAATCCCAGGTGAAAACCTTACCATTTTCGGCCGAGCAGGGTTTGAACCCATGTTCTACCGCTCAGCGGAACCGTGGAAGTGAAGACGCTACCACTAGACCACCGTTGTCGGTGATTACTAAAAATTACATAGAACTAAAATTTTCTGATACACTTGCGTATATGCGTTTCCAAATATTGCGACGAATACTCAACCATCGCCTAACAATTTGATGTCCGCTCGTAAAACATTCATCTCTCCAAGCAGATGTAAATCGAAGTTTATATCTCGCCGTTAAATTCCGCATTTGAGCGCACGCCACCGGCGCAACCGTTTTCGGTGGTAGCGGAAGTTACGATCGTTGCTTGGAAACGACTGTTGAAAGAAGATAAAGCAATAGGGCTACGCCTAAATCTTTATTTACGACACGAGCGGTAATAAATCGGAAACATAAATAATTGGGAGCAATGCGGTGTCGTCTTCGAGGAGACTCGCAATTTTGCGGTTGAGAGATTCGTTCTTCGTTCAAACCGCGACTTGCAGATTTCTCGGTTTTAACGCACACTTTTGTGACGAGTCAGTACTGATTTCCATATTGTACTCCAACGATNCGGTTTTAACGCACACTTTTGTGACGAGTCAGTACTGATTTCCATATTGTACTCCAACGATTCTCAAATTGTAAGTCACAAACGCGGTTTGGGTTGTTGAATAGAACGTTTTTACAAAATAAGTGATTAAATAAAAAAACTCAGCAATCATGAACAAAGGAACGAAACCAAACAAGTTATCACAGAAACAAATCGATATCTTTCATATATTATTTTCAAAATTATTATGAAATATTTTGACGAATACAAGAAGATACACACACAAAATAAACAAAACATTTTGTTTCTCAAACATGCTTTCAACGAATTCGGATCATCTGTGTAATGATATGCGATACCACATTGTATAAAGAAAAAGTAATTAAAATAAGCGATATACTATTAAAATAAGCAATAGGAGAAAAGGATAATGAGAAAATGAAATGGTAATTATCGATATGAAGCTGAAAAATGAATTCTACAGTAAAAAGTCAATATACAGTAAAATACAAAGATCAATTAATTTGAATGATATATAAAGCGAAAATCTTAGCGGTTGGATTACTTTTTTTATATCAAAGAGAACTACAAGCTCTCAAGCTATTGCACACTCGTACTAAACGTAAAAAAAATGTTCTAGAGCTAATGTCACTAATGAGCATATATCCTACTTCTCATTCTTCGATAAATGTATGGAAAGAAAAGTTATAATGGAGGAGAGGAATTACCAAATTTTCGATGCAAAAACTTGTTTATTGATGATGGTATACTGAATGAAAATAGTAGACGGAATAGGGATTCGAACCCAGGATCTTACTCCTCCGTTAACTATAGTCATTTAACCTGCAATAACCCACTGTCCTCACAATGAATACATTGTTCTTAGATCGCCAACGTTTCGACTTTTATTAATTATCTTTAAGGGCTCTTCAGGGACTCATTTACTGATTGATTCACGTGGTCAAGAATTTCGACAGAATATGTGATATTTTTTCTATTTATAGACTATATAAAAAATCGAATTGGTCATTATTATTAATATTACCGTTATTGTTATTAATAAAATCATTATTATTATTAATAAAAGTCGAAACGTTGGAAATCTAAGAACAATGTATTCATTGTGACCTAAATTCAAGATATCATATACTTTTTTTTTCTTTTGAATTGGTCATTTTATTTTACATTTTAACTGTGACAAGAATCGTTGGTTATGTTTATTGGGAGTGTGTTATCTAAGCTTTCAATCTTGTAAACTTAGAAACTTTAAATTACTGAGTCAACTACGAACCCTAAAACCTTCACAAAAAATTCAATTATCGTTTGTGAGTTAGATAGAACTCATTGAAAGTACTTCAACGAAACGTCTACAGAAAACATTTGAAATCTTTAAGTTATATGGATATATTCCCATTGCTAGAAACAACAAATCAAGAAGGTCACATTAAAGTAAATGGCTTATCTGATAGAGATATTCACAAAATTCGTTGAAACGCGCTAAACATTCTATCACAAAGCAGCAAACGAGAGTAGATTCAACCAGTATACACAATTCTTGCCAATGTGTACAAATGAAAAATGTACAAATAATGTGATAAGTGTGTGACATTTTTAAAGATATCCTACATAATTTGCGGTATGTAGCATTACATCATATGAACATTTAACATCTGAATTAAGCGGTGAATGCATAGTGCCTAACGTTAGTTGAACCATTTTACTGAAAAAAATGGAGATAGAAAAATCATACGGTAATTAACTTAGTTTGTCCCAACCCACTGAACAAGAACGATAATTTTTTGTGTATCATTAATTTCATTAAATTCATATAAATTTTAACTTCTATAAGAGCCGGCAAATATGTGAAATACCTTTTTAATACATTTCATGGGTAATAAAATAATGCTCATGAGTTTTTATCATTGGAATAAAAAAATCATAAACGTGGTCACTTCCCTGAATAGAACAGGCAATTATTGGTTTATTAATGTTACTGACCCAACAGTTCAGAGTTCCATATCTCTCATAAACAATGGTAATTCAAACTAATGTCGATGATGCATGCAAATTAATGTTGATGAAAATATTTTATAGGGTTGGCAGGTGATAGGTTTAATTCCTCAATTACACCAGTGCCATCCGTCGCAGAACGTAAATTTTCTCCGATGGGAAATAATGTGAGGTTCATTAAAATTTATAAGACTCATAAATATTTTCAGTGATTTACTGTATAATGTGCTATAAAACTAAATAGTGATATATATTATATATATTAGTCGTTTTTGGATTAAAAAATCATTACTACCAAACCGTCTTATTTTCTCTTTTATATACTAGTATCATAAATGTTTGTTTGTAATTTATTACTTCCCAAATTCTTTTTTCTTCTGGAGTGTTCTTTAATGTTTTTATGTTTCGCAATGTTAGAAACTGAACATGTAAAAGACGAATATCACGAAGGGTAGGATGCTCACGAACAGTGAAGGGAAATAAGGAATATACGATTATGGAGTCACATTTTTGTGTTTTTGAGTTGCTACTTGTTGCCATTTATCATACTGTCGTTTTCTAGCAAATACCCGCGAAGGAACATCCTGCTATAGTCCTGCTATAGAACAACTTCCTGCTATAGTCGTCTCCATTTGCGTATTTAGCTAACGGGCACATAGGAGGAGAAAGCTGGACGAGGAACAAACAAAGTCACGAGGAACAAAACCACACATTGACTTTGACATTTGTATAATGTCATCGCTCCATTTATAGCACATTGGATATTCGCTACATTGGCGGATCTATGGGGAGGGTTATGGGGGTTATAGCCCCCCCACCACCATTGGACCTAAACTCTTAACAGATAAAATTGAAGTTGATAAATGTCATACCTTTAAAAGTGTAACCAGATTAATAATTATTATAATTGTTATTAATAATATTAAATTAATAATACCAGATTAATAGAATTAATATCAATACCATGTTAATAATATTAATAAATAATTGTTATTAATTATACTATATTGTTAATTGTTAATTATTTATTAGACGGATTTTATTTAAAGGTAATATTTATAAAAATTTTGTTGTAAAACCATAATTTTTAAACAAAAATGCTCCCCGGTTAGCTCTCCCGTTGATTATGGTCTAGATACGTCACTGTTCACTACGAGTGTGCAAGATGAGTTGGTTTAGGAACTAAAAATATTATATACGGCGTTAAAGCCAAATTAAGGTCAAGGATTTACTGGTTTTTATTTGTGTGTACTCATTTCATAAACGTATTGAGGCCGAAAACAATATGAAGAAAAAAAATTTCCCCCAATCCAACGGGTGTGAATTACTCGATAAAAATTATAGAACCAGGAAATTTTTAGATGAAACAACAATTCAAAGGGATTTGAAAAAAAATCAATCTACTCTAACTAATTTATTGTATATTAAAAGACAGAAATATTTGAATTGAAAATACAGCAACGATTTGAAAATACTGTATTTCATGTCGTCCTTTCTCCTATTTCACAATTTTTTAATAAAATATTTTTCTGGTTCTAAAACACATATAGCACATGTTTTAAAACAATATATTCATGCAGGTTAGAAATTATACCAATTATGAACTAAATTATTAGTTTGTCTACGTATTTTTCAGTCAAAATGCAGAAATAGTAATAAATATCAACTACATCTCAACTACAACTACATCAACTTCGTCTTCAACGACATCTTCCACCCTTAAAACCTGTCACTACCCCGGATAACGATACAACCATATCTCTAATAGTTTTCTTACGTCTAAAATTTCATCGTCATAAAAATCAAAATAATCTTTTGTCTCAGGAACACAAAATATTTAAATTTTTTATACATTCACTTTCATATGATTAACAGACGGGAGTAGTTACAGAAACCGTCCCACGAGAATGTCCCTGATCTGAATCCCGGAAAAAGCTGGTTTGTTTGTGTTACTCGCTTAACCAAAGTAAAAACATGTTATGAAGCGAATAATAAAATATTTGGTTGTAATTTCTCGCCGGAGACCCATCTGTCTGCGGTGTTTCCGATAGGCGTTCATCTATAGTAATGACATTTGACTGCTCTATGGAACGTTGTACACTTCAGTAATGCACAGCACTCACCCCATGACTATGCACCGACATACCAATATATTTCCTGACTAGCCTGTGTGCTGCTCTGTGGCATCTGGATAAGGTCAGCTGAGGGAGAATGTTGGCAGGTTAAGGGTCAGCTGTCGACGATATTTGCGCGTTTTGAAAATATGTACGGCGCATGCCCAGTCTGTGCGATCCTTTTCAAGGTAGAATATCTCAAGGGACTTTCCCGTGGGACGGACCCTGTAACCGTAAAGCCCTTCAAGCTCGTTTTGAATATAATTTATCGTGCGCATAAATTTCTCGAGGAGATCAAACTGATCCTCTTGCTCTTTCTTGTTCCGTGAGCGAACAACCCCATTTCCTGTATCCTTCTCCTGCAGTTAAAGACATGCGGCAGCGGTGACGCAATGCCGGTAGCGTTTGAGTGCGTCGTAGGTGCCGCAAACGCGTAACGTATGCAAGACATGTTTCCTTCTCGGCGCAGGGAATGTTAATCGCCCCCCTTTCCCCTCCTCCTCCTTTTCTGCACTTGAACCCTTCCTTAGTCGCACACGGAACGTCTCCACGACGACGTCAAAGCAGCGGCTCCCTGTGTTCATGCTCTCTGACTCTCTGTGAGGTGACGTCTCGTACGCACAGTGGGCAGAAAGCTGCGATCTGTTGGGAAATAACCAAGAACCCTGGTGGCCTGTTTAGGGATCGTTCATAAACTAAATCAGGCGATATTTGAGGATTTTCTACCACCATTCCGAACCCCAATGCCACACTTCGCCACATATCCAGCCCCTCCTTAACGGGACGTCANTCCTTAACGGAACGTCACAAAACGACCTACCCCCTCCCACCAAAAAAAATGGAAAACGTGTAATGAAAGGTGGAAATATAATCATGTATATCTTAAGCGAATTATAATGGACGAAGGTGTTTTACGGAGAAAATGGTGCGTAAGGGATTGTAAAATATGTTTTCATTGCATGAAAATTAACCTCATAAGAGGCAATTCTCAACATGATATACCAAATGCAACTTTCTAAAATACCCTCGACCATCGACATTATGAACCGCCACATTTCGCCAAACCTCCCCCTCCCCTCTAAGACCGTGCCGTAATTTATAAACGATCCCTGAGCGTAATAGTACAGGTTCTATTCCCAGCTTTGCCGAACTGACCTTGGTTTTCAGCTGGAGTTTCCCACACCAATGTGGGTCCGGTACC
Source organism: Laupala kohalensis (assembly GCA_002313205.1). Taxonomy (NCBI): domain Eukaryota; kingdom Metazoa; phylum Arthropoda; class Insecta; order Orthoptera; family Trigonidiidae; genus Laupala; species Laupala kohalensis. The sequence continues at coordinate 584,148 of NNCF01126422.1, read as the reverse complement.
ACAGCTTCCTCAGAAAAACATCTCTCCTTCAAAATTCATTCGCCCGAATGTGATTAGGTGAAATAGAAAACCTAATGACCTGAACCTCTCCACACCGTTAATATAATACACGAAATAATTAAAAAATAGAATAAGTATGTTTTAATTTTTTTTTCTTATTCAAGTCTTGAAATGTACTGAACATTACAAGTATTTCAAAATTACCGTGTATTCTCCATCCTTTTGGTTTGAAATAAGAGTAATTCACAATTTGTGTGCGTAACTAAAAAAAATAATCATCCTGCACCAATTTATTTATATAACAATTGAATACAAAACTCTTCTCGTCCCGATTTGCATCGAGTCCCGATGTGGAAGAGGGGGATGTTGTAGCAGGAAAATAACAGGGATACCGATGTCATTTCCGACACACCACCTTGAAGAGGATAATGTACGAAGTACGTAAGGGTGGATTATCATAAGTGTAAGCGGGAGGATAAAAGACAAGGACAACGAGAGAATCCCAGGAAAATCTTACCGTAGACCTGCTGTGTTCTCCAAGGAGAATTCCACGCCCATAGATGGAAGGAGAACCCACAATCCAATACATCACGGGTTTCTCTATTGAACTCAATTGCCGGAAAAAGTTATTTTATTTCTAACTAATAATACAATTATTGAAACATTACTTTCTCGCAAACTTAGCCATATTGTGATCTGTGATCTAACTCCTTTGACTCATTTGCCAATTCAAGGAAAAATAACAAAAAATATTTACACATTTCTGAATTTGGATTGGTATTCTCGCAATTAATAAGAGTATAATACATTGTTGAATAACTAATTTGTCTCTGTAATCTACTGGTACTACTATCTTACACTAATTTTTTTTTAAATTCATTTTTCCAAAAAGAAATGTTGAACGTTATGTCAATCACGTTTCCAAAGAAAGAATTTCAAGTATTTTTAATCGACCGTACAATCAATTTGCTTTTTCACATATCATTTAAGACTCATATTAGATTACAACCTTTTCTCATCGATATATTTTCAATTTTGTTGCAAACGTCTTCCAGATACTACGCAATGTGTTTCAAGACTCAAGTACCACGGTCAACGCTGCAGGTACTAAATACACAGAGGGAATAAGCATTTCTCTTACATCCCGTTGCATCTCCATCGACCATCTAGAGATCGCAAAAGTGCCGAAAAGCACTTCATTGGACGACCAAGTGTTGCTGGCGTTATTCGTATTCACAGTTATTTCACATTCAATACTGTTTGGTACTCATATTCTGCGTCCCGTTCATGATATTGACACTTAATAAGTGAGAAGTATGTGAAGTGAGTTGTTTTAAGTAACGGTCCAAGAGTCATCAAAAGCACTCAAAGTATTCCGAAGCATCTTTTTACTACACTGTCAAGAAATGAAGGGATGTTCGAGAATTGGCCTAGTAGCATAAGTAGTACACGACTTTACAAATGTTAATATAATTGGATCTTAAACAAGGCGTTACAGTTGTTGATAGTGGTATGGTATGATCATTAGCTCAACATTATATGGGTTGGGGGAGACAAATTCTAATATTTCTCATTATTTTCCGACTCCGTAGAAAAAAAAACCGAAGTGAGTATTAAAAAAGACTGTACACTGAATAAATATATGTTCTTAGACAAATTGTATTATTTCAGTTATTAGAGAAATTAATTGTAAATGAGTAGAAATGATGGAAACAAGGTGCGTTAAGATCAAAGAAATGTCTTAGTCAAAGACGATACCTTCTCGTTTTGGGTGTAGTACGGTCATTATGATTCAAATTGTCAAATTTATTGTCAAAAAAAGCAGTACAAACTGCGGATGACCACGTGTATGACAATAAACTAATTTACTCTCCTGGAGCAAGGAATGGACCATCTCATCAATTTCCGATCAAGGGCCCTAAGGCAGAGGCGGATTGAAAAATTTCAGCAAAAATTCCTAGATATATAGGTAGCTACGTGTTATAATCAACCAATTTGTAGATTAATACAAAAAATTGATTTCACATGTACTGAATTATTATTCAGTTTATAATAATGGTTATAAAATCAACAATTAAGTGGGATGGGTTGATGTCAGTCAAGTGAACTTTTAAGATGAAAAGGTATATACATCGTTCGATAAAAAAAGAGTATTGTGACGGGAGAGTAAGATAGTGTATTTGAAACATTACATAACATTAAACCTTTGTGTCAATGCACATAAAACCTCTACTGTCATTTAAACTGTAACTACTCCTTTTTAAAATTTAGTTCTCTTCCATTCTCTGATGTATCAGTGTAACCTAACGAAAGGTTAGTTTAAATAAATTCAGTACATTTTGCTAGATGCACGTTCAAACATGTGTTGTTGTTAAAGTCAACGGGATAAACAAGTTATTCTTCATTCTTTTTCAACAAGAGCAATATTTTTTCAATCTTCCAACCACCAACACAAATCTATAACATTTTTACGAAATGTCATTGCCTATATAAAAAAAGAATATTTGAGCAAAATAACAAAATACACGTGAGTTAAACCGTGGGTGTGTCATCAGATCTTTTATATCAGTAAAAACAAAACGTTATGTTCATTTGCTTTACTCAATTAAGGAGTGGGTTTCACAGCTCCCTCCTTCAGGCCATCCTCATCTCAATTCATCGTCTCTAGCAAAATAACATCGTCGACGCAGTCACCCACGGCGCTGCGCACTCACCACGCAGGCGGCCGTCACCAACACCCGACACTCCAAAGTCTTCCTCTGCTCGGCAAACAAGTGACGTCACACAGTTCGTTGCACCTCCGCAACGCGGCGCCGTAAGCAGCCAAGTACAATGTGCTTCAACTGTCTCTTTAAGGACAAAACTTAAAATAACCTACAAGACGATAGTAATATTTTTAATTATGAGACATTTAGTTTTTGCGTACACTTTTGTCACTTTGCCAAATGTTGATCAAAACTACTAATATTTTCATTTAAATTCTTGTCATCGATGTATCCTGAGGCAAATTTTATTATAAGATTATTTTACTTTAAAATTCAAATAGAATGCAAAAATTCTATTCAAATTACAATTCTTCTGCGGTATAACTAATCAGAGGTGCCCATCCCCCTAAACCCCATGACGCAGACACCCCCCAATTTGCGAGACCCCCCCAAAAAATTTACCCCCCTTCGCCTCTACTCTCTTCCAAATCATATTCCAAATATTTAGAAATATTTTACAACTTTATCCGTCTTATTTACTCTAACTCCGAATTAAAATATGTTAGCAAAACTAGTGCACATGCTTTCTTTATACACTTTTAAGACTCTCGTCTATAATATAGTACGCAAACCAACTTTACAGAAAAAAGCGACCATTTTCATGCATCCTATATAAACGTTGACAACAGCAGTTTAATCTTCTGCGTATAAAATAAAGGGAATATGATTGCATGAAAATGGCAATTGTTTGGCACAATTTTTCTAGAAATTTGATGCAGAATCCAGAATAAAACTATTTTTGTCTTTTACATGCTCCGTAAATATAGTTTGCACTAACAAATATCCAGTAGGCGAATCATTCCGACCGCAAACTGTAAGGATGTTTGTGTGAGCGAAAAGTATTGTGTCAGTGAGCAAATGGGAACGAAGAAGTGGTGTCAGTGAGGGAAGTAGCCAGCCGCCTTCCAGTATTCTACAGGCTATCCGGTATTACTCACGGAGTATTAAAAAAAATTAGATATCAGGGACACTAAACAATTTTTCCGTTAAAATCTCGCGGTTTTTTTCTTGGTTAGACTGTCTCTAGACCACTTATACGAGAAAGTGAAATATCATCACCTGTATCCACTTTACTGATAAAGAATAAATATAAATGAGATTACAACACATAATTAGACTTTAATTTACATTTCAGCAGCTAAAAATTAGGAAAATACAAGAACAGAGTTTGAATTTTTTAAATATCAAAGCCTAATACTCAGATTCCATATATATTCAGATTCATATGCGCTAAACTGGGATTTCAAAGTTTCTTACATTTCATCGGATTATTTCACAGGATAAGCACCTCAGATACATGTCTCCTTCTTGTATAAAGCGAGAGAATGAGGCAATTAGCAGATTAGTCACTCGATTTTAAGAAACGTAGGCCATGAAAATCCTCAAGAAAAATGTAGTATAATTTGTAGCGAGTACAGGTGTGCGTGACTACAAATATTCGTGGACGAATTTTTTTTCAAAGAAGCCAATATCAACGTAGAATTCGAGAAACGACGTTTTTCTTTCACCTCTCTTCTTACCTCGAACTGCACACAGTAGCGCTTGACCAGCGCTGACGCATTCTCAGTCTACGGCTCAGAAGATTTACAACCGTTGCGCACCACTTCAGATATTTTCATTATCACATTAATTTAAAACAGTTTTTGGCAAAGTTTCTTTCCACTTATCATATCCAAGAATTTATTACTCACAAGAAACGAAAACTATTGTCAATACAGTAAAAATTGGTTAATTTCTCTCAAATCAGGTAAAACACTGTAACAAAAACACGCAGGTTCCCGAACGGCAATAGATGGGAAAAAGACGAGATACAAAATTTAGCTCCGACCTTGATCACGCACAGTAAACTAATTCACTGAAGGGAAAGCAATGAACATTCAGTGCAACGCTGTTTTCTAGATCGGCCGTCTGTTGTGTTATCTTGCCATTGCAAGATAGAGAGACACGTATCTGTTGCCACTTCTTCGTTTACGCGAGGCAATGAGTCTCCCGATCCTTTGATACGAAAGAGGTGACCCCCCGACCCGTATCCCACGCTCGTCTGCTTATTCAGTGGTCTAGATCTCTGCTCTGCATGACTTACTATTTATTCATCAGTTTCGAAAATGAATTGAAATTATTTATCATGTTAAAATGTCCGTAAAGTTCGAAAATTAATACGACATTTGATAACTTTCGGTCAGGTGAAAATGGCGACAAGCCGGGAATCGAATCTGGGACTCCTGCTTATTAGCAGGGGTGTTAACCACTACACCACCTGTTCGCCTTCAACAACTGTACACCATTTCCAACCAGACCTAAATCCCGGGAGACCTGAAACACATCCCCATACAGGAGAGAAGTGAACCAGGTGGCACACAATAGGTCTGGGTGGAAATGGAATTCAGTTGTGGAAGGCGAAAGGGTGGTGTAGTGGTTCAAAACAGGAGTCCCGGGTTCAAATCCCGGCTCGTCGTCATTTTCACCTGACCGAAAGTTATCACATATCTTCTCTACGTGTAGGGCGCACGGAAGAAATATGTACATAATACGACATTCTTATGATTTTTATTTTCACATATGCTATTTTTAAAACTATATTTATTATTTGACCATTAAATGTTCTTAAGTTAAAAAAATCTCCATTTTTCGAACC
>NNCF01126422.1:512783-578743 GCA_002313205.1 Laupala kohalensis | reverse complement strand
CCCCCCTTGTGGGCACCCCTGAATTAATTATTCCGTAAAAATGTATGTAGGCTTTATGTATGTATTTCTCGTTTCAACCAACTAAGGATCGCGGTAACGAGCGCTATTGACGTCCAATTCTACGTGTGTTTAATCTCTATACCCATCGTGAACTATTTTGGGGAGATCAGCATCTAGATGGAATCTAGATTGACGTGACCATGTTTTACAACTCCGGTGATAATCGCCAAGGGTAGACTTTTTCATCTTCACGGCTATATAAACTGAGACATTGAAGTGGAAAGTTACAAACTTTCCAGGTTCTATCGGGATATAAATGTCCAAAATGATAACAAACGCTTCGTATCATTCTGAACATATAGGTGAAGTTTTCAAAATATTATAAAGATATAAAGTGATAATAGTAATACAATTTTGTATTAGCTATTAATTATTTAATTAGTGAATATTCATCACAAAAAAATAGGTTTATAAATTTTGTATCTTTTTTGTTTACGTTTTACTCCACTGTGCGAAGACTTCGCTGCACGCAGCAAGACACACGCGCGCAATGCGGGCGAGGAACGTCCGTCGGCGCTGGACCCGGAAACGAGATTGTCCCTCTGTTAACACTCGTACATCCACACAAGACAAACGCTAGTCCTTCTTCCTCATCTTCAGCTCCATTCCGACGCCAGGTTCGCAGGAAGAATCGCCTTGTCTGAGACCAACGCCTCAAGGATATGTGGATCCGCTTCCTAGTCTCAAGACGACATCCGCGGGGTTATCTTCACAAAAAGTTAATGCCGTGTGCGATAACTCAGCTTAATAATTAAGCAAAAATATTATAATAAACAGTACTACAACTGAAATACTGATAAACGCTCTTAATCACATGGATTGTGGATAAAGGGATAAAGTTGTGATTTTTTGACAATTGATCAATATACATCGTATTTTAGAACACCAACTTTTCGAGTTTCTTTTTATGTAGTTTTCATCTATATTGTCTTATAATGGTCGGTGGAATGTCTATAAATATTTCAGTCATAGTTTAAAATGAAACTGACATATTTGCAAAGTTGTGCATTCTTTTACATAGGTATGTGCAGAAAAATATATATGTGTAGTCTTATGCTTCCGCGACCAGTATCCTTTGGCTCACAGATGTTTGCACATGTATTCCACAACCAACGATTAGACTGCCATTATTATTCTTCAATCCACATTTGCCCTGAAGAAGACTGCAGAATGCAGTCGAATTATTGGCTCTTCTACACATGACGCGGCAAAAATCCGGAAATCAAGACTACTTGCGGTACGTGTAATTTTATGTCCATTATTGGATGGTCAATATGAAGACTAAATGAACAATTGAAATTTGATCTGAAATGGAAGGTAATTAAACCAACAGTTAAGAAATTACAAGTTCCTGTTCCTATCACAATTCAAAATATCTCTGCATATTGAAGACCTTAAGCTTAGCTAGCCAATATTTAAAAAACCTTCATAATGAATGAAAATATGGCAATAGGCAATTTTTATATTTTGTCATATTTGTTTCTTGACTTTATACAGTGCAATTCTGAATAAAAGTTCATGAACATTTATTCAGACAAACACACTTGTTAAAATCATATTGAACCTTGGAATTCACAAGGATGAGAGAATAGGACGAAGGTTGGAAGAAAAGATTGGTGATACAATGGAATTTGTACTTTTCCAGTTATACGTATATGAGAATGTTAAATGGCCCTCCTCATACATTTTATAAGTCTTAAGGTACAACGTATATTTGAAGAATACATCTAAATATTTCTGTAAACAAAATTGAAAAATAGAGGCGAAAAAGTTATTTTGATGTTTCCTAGACATTGCGAATCATGAACTATCAACACGCACTGTATATTTTGTGTCAAGTACAGTTTATTCGAGTTATTTCACGATAATATGAAATATCTACCTAGTAATGTTACATCGATTTTTCAATTGCTTCTTGGATATATACGAAAAGTTTCAAATTCACCAACCAATTCCAGATTTATTGTTCCATCGAAAACATTACATGACTAACGACATGCATAGAAAATTAGAACGGATCCATAGGGAGTTATGGACCCTTCCAAAAAATTTGAATGACCAACTTGTGCAGCCGAGACACAGGCAGGACGGGGCAGTTTGTCCCGGATCCCAAGCAACAGAACTCTTTGCGGTGCCTCAAATGGTTCAAGAATAACGTTTTTAAATACGAAATTAATAAAAATTGAGAAATTGTCACTGGAAAAATATGACAAATTTGTGATTTTTGGCTCAGAGGTTTAAGGAAGGGTTCCTCAAGGATAAACTATTGTCGAAAGTTAATTAACAGCAAATAACTGTCGGCAATTTTAAAGTTACAATGAAGAAAAAGTATATTTGTTGGTGTGGTATAAAAGTATGGTATATATTATTAAAATATTCTCTTGTTCAGTTGTTCATCAAGCTCCAGCTACTACGTATGATAGATCTAGTACGCGTTAATGTGGAAAAATGTATTCAAACAGAGTTGGGAGAAGATGAAGGAAGGGTGATCGGGACCCAACTTCAAAATTTATCAAAGACCTCGTAAATTCTATCAGTGGCTCTGACAACAAAATAATTTATTAACTTAAAAAATTATTATAACGCTATAAATATTCCCTTTTTGTATATTGCTCGTGTTCACGTTAGCAATGAAAATCTTGTTCGTTTAATATAAGTAATAATCGAATTGTATATACTTCCATTTTTTCGTGAACCAAACAGGAAGCCTGGGTGCACCTCTTGTAGAAAACTTAAATCATCCATTGAGAAAACACTATGGATGTGATTACCCTAGGTTTAGACGTGGAATCCAAATTCAAAGAAAGAAAAGATTTCTACAAACCTTTGTATTTGAAATCCCAAAATTATGGTTCGGATGCTACAGACAAAGATTTGTGTTCTTCCTCCGAATTTGGACCTCACATCCAAACCTGTTCTCTCAGAGATTATTTACTTAAATGTTTAATATATTTTGGTGAGGTTCAATCCATTACACCCGCTTTTCCACCTAACCGTGACTTGGGAGGGGAATTAGAAAGAAGAGATGTTGGGTTACCAGAGATCTTATGCTGCCGAACCGACATTTGTCTGAAGCAAATGAGGAAAATCCCATCTAAAGACCTCACCCAGTAGGGTTTGAAACCGCACTCTACCCCTCAACGATATCGATGAAGTGAAGTATCCTACCGCTACCACTAGATCACCGCTGTTGGTATTAGCACTAGTGTTGGAATCCAAAATATTCTAGGTAATATTTTACTATTCTAGTTGCATACGCCACTGGATGCTCGTGCGCATTGTGTGTCCGATCGTGACAGTATGTAGTGCGGGGGAGTGTTTTTCTCTAAGAACCACTCCCTCTGACGCCGCACCTCCTCCTTTCGTGAAACACGTGACACTCGACGGCTCATAAACAAAGCATTACGTTCTCTGCTCCTCGATTGACATGTCTCTTTCAGACCGTTAGGTGACGTCGCTATGAATGGTACGTTGTCAAGAAAAAGACACTCTTGTTATGCGCCGTGGTCAGAAACGTTTCTCCAGACACGTTGGGCATTCAAAACTGCTCGAGTTCCGATGTGAACTTATTTATTTTGCTCTGTACGTTGTTAATTGTGTTTGTAAGGGACTAACATTCGACGTATGTAAATAAATGTCCGCATGGTTAGGACTCCAAACTATTAAAACCAACTAAAATGTAAGGGATTGACATGCTAAATGGTGAAGATATACGAAATTATATCATCGACGTAATATATTCAAGAATTCTGCAGAATATTTACAAAAAATAGAAAGTTTCTATCAATAAAAATGAAGCTCTTTGATTAAAAAGGCAGCACATGTTAAATTTAAAAGTAATAAACTACTTCTGTACGTAAGCATGAAATACTTACATACTTTGTTACATTATATTCAGATGTAAAGATAATTCTATTTGGAATCGAAAAATGACGTCAAATTCCTGTAACATGCACTCCGGCATTAAGGGAACCTAATAATACGATGCAATTACCAAAATAATATTTATAATTCACTGTCGAAATAAAGTTCTTTACGATTACGACGAGTATTACGAGATATTTTACATTTTTTCTTAATCTCTTCTTATAAAATAGTCAATAAAGAGACTTATCCTTTCTTTAGACAGCACCACTTAATTTGAGAGTATGACCGTCCTTACCGCGGGGAAGTGGGTGCAATCCACCATTACTCCTCTTGTCATATGTTATATCCTTCCAATGTGTTACGTATCAGACATAACTCATTCACATATTCCGCTCTGGCTAAATTAACCCCGGGCAGCTACGTATATTGAAGACCCCCTTTTTTTATTAATGTCACAATCCACTTCGTGTGTCCCTCACCATAATATTGGCATTCCCGTAATTGGTGTTCTCTGTCTTCCTTACCAGTGTTTTACAAACATAATTTATCATCCGCTCTCTTGGTCCTATATAAGTATTCCTGGAAGTTGTCAAGTCCTGATATTTACTCTTATTCAATCAATGGTTTTTTATTACAAAAATTTTTCTACTCTTTGCTGGCTGCTTTTACGCCAAGAGTAAGATATTGAATTTTGACATATTCTTTTAGAATACGGATCTATTAAGGAAATCTCCAGGACCATATTCCATTTAGGGACATATATGTCAGTTCGAGAAAAGCGAATTTGTTCGAAGGGGTGTAACGTTTACTCGTGAAAAGAAATGTTAATGAACGCTCATCCTGCTTCAATATTTGTGCACTGTCAGCTTCATGGAATTGTGAGCGATGGAGCCAACGCCTGTCACTCAGGCGTGTTTACAGAGTATGCACCCGACTCCAAGAACAAACGGTCGAAATAGGATCTGTATACGGAAACTCGGGTCGCTGTGGAACATTTACCTGTGAAGAATGACGACCAGGGCTCGGATATTGCATATTTTGCATATTTGTTCCCTGTATTTCTATGGCTTCGAGAAAAAGATTTCGTGTATTTTTATCCTCGTGTTATTATTTGAATTTAATTTGATACAGCATATAAATGCATGTTTTTGAAGATTAGTTTTAGCATAAAAAATGCATATCTTAATTATTTTTCTTTGAACTCTATAATTTGTATGTTAAAGTATTGCAACCAACCAAAATTTACATTTTTATTATTTAATTCAAACTCTATATTACTTGTTTGTACTCTTCAATTAGTAGGTTAAATACGTATATCAAAAGAAATGTACATTTTTATTCTTTAATTATAGCTCAAGCCGTATGAACGAGCAAAGTGGTATTATTCAACTAAAAATTTCAGTTTTTTAAGTTTATTTAATTCAATTTTTTGTTCAGTTTTTTTATCTTTTAGCCCATATTTTAAGTGCATATTTTGAACTATATTAATACATATTTTACAACCTTTTTAATGCATAACGATCCAAACACTTTTGATGACTTTAAAATTTACAGATGTACACTATTATGTTATATGACATAATAATAATTGACATATGAATACATTAAAAAATAACTAAAGATAAAGACAGAAATTGATAAGGATAGTCCAAAAGCTGCGTAAATTGAAACAAAAAAATAACAGATCCAAAACACAGAAAATAATGTCATAGAAACTGCAACAGACAAGTATCCTTGTATGATGTAGAAAAACTGAATAATAACATTTTTATTTAAATTGGTCTACTTGGTGAAATGGGTTTAGTTACAATATTATTGTATCACTCAATAAAATAAATCATATTATTTCACGGCTCTAAAACAGTTAAAGAGCTTCAACGTAAACTCAAATCATGATGCTGTTTATTTTGCAATCTTTAGACTAACTTTAAAGGAATTATTTGTGTCCAGAACAGTTCATGTATCTCGTGTCTTGATTTGTTGGTTTTTTTTCGGCAAAATTGCTTTGCAATCATTGTACCAAAACCTAACCAATTTCGGTGCTTTGTTTGTATCGATCGTCCCAAATATGACGTTTCCAATTTTCCAACCCTCTATCACCCATTATCTCTCCAAAATTCACACCGCACATTCGTAAATTTAATGGCTAAACTCAATGACTCAGTAAAACACTGGAAAAAAACAGAGACCTTTGATTGTCTTTCTCGTCAGTTACAGTTTAGTGAAAGGGAGGGGGAATACATGCCCGACATACTGCAACCAGAGTTTGTTCTACTGAACTTCTCTAGGGTGAAATGATGATGAAAGTATGCTATGGAGGAATGAATGGCATGGGAAACGGTTGTGCCCCGAGAAAACCAGTCGCGTACCACGCTTCGCCCACCACCGCGAATTCTACTTGGACCAGAAAGGGTTTGAACCAGCATCACCAGAGGTAGAATTGTCTCTTACATCTATATGCAATCAACTTATCCTTTAATTCCACTGCATACTTGGTACGGGAAATTTTCGGGACGTTTCTTTCGACGTTATGAAGACATCCGGAAGTCAGAGGTCCACTTCACAAAGAAGGTTCTACATACTACAAACCTAACCATATTGAGCTGCTTCCGAACCCTAACATTATCGTTAATTCGATTTAGTCTATAAGCCTATTAGCCTACTTACCTAACTAACCGTATCGCTGGGTCGAATCTAACTAACGGGTCTCCAGATTCGCAAGAGTCGTTTCCTACCAGGCGCTGACATGAAAATGAGCAACAAGTGGCTCGCAGAATGCAGGTGTCATTTGCTTTTCCACAGATGGCAGCACAGTGAATGTGATGCATAATTGTGACCAAATGAGGCTACCATGTGTCTTCCACGCTGTCAAACAGTTACGAACCAAAAGTACAACATGATTTCGTCTTAATAGAAATATCACTGGTGACAAATAAGGGTACAGCGAAGGGAAGGTATAGGTAGAAATCTAACCCTCTTTGTATACGTTACATTTATTTTTAGAAGCGTCGATTTTTTTCAACCTTACGTTGACTGTACGTACCTAACCCAGATGCCATTATACTCGTAAAAATCCATATTTTCCTCAGGATAATTATTCCAATCGTTCCCTCGATTGAAACAGTGTCCCAAATTTTTATGAACTACTTATGAAAGTTAACTAAGGAGGATGTTCTAGGATTTTATTGAAAGTACTCTTCATAAATTAATTAAATTATTAAAAAAAAATTTAAGGATAATATCCTTAACCTGAATATTGAGAAAATTTGGCAAAAAATTTACACCACCTCGAACTTTATTAGTGTCATATTTAATAGTTGACACCAGTTTAAAATTCTCCATGATATAATTCTTATATGTGACTTAATATTAAGTACAATCCATTCACTTATAAACTTCAACAGTTTATGGTCTCAGTATTCTTAATAATAATTTATGAGAATGCAAATATTATTTTAATGCATGCTTATCATTGTTTCTTATTTTATAATAGTAATATTTTTATCTGTATTCAATATTGGCGTAGTTCGTTACATATCTCTGAAGCGTCATCCCAGGTCGAAGCTTTCTCGGAGTTTCGTTCGGGCGCTTTAATTTGATGGGATGATTGCGGATAATAAATTAGATTATTTCCTTACACTTTATCATGCAAAGTAACTGATCATTGGTAATACATTATTACAAAAATAATAAGAGGAAAAGAATTAAATTTAAAATAAATATTCCATCTGAACATTTTTAGAATCAGCAACGAAACAACACTTTTAAACCTTAATTGTATTTGATTGAACGCTTCTTTCATGTCGAGGGGGAATTACTCTTTAAGGCAATTATCCTCTCAGCAACAAAATAGAGTTGGTTTGCTAAAGATCTGAACGAAATGAAAAAAAAAAGGTCATTGGTATTCGCCATTTTCCTGCTCAATAAGAGATGACAGGGGTGGCCAAAACGTACGTGAACGAATCGCACAAAAAGATACTCTTCCATAAAATAGTAGCCGACCCATCCCGAATTCACAAGTAATTTTTTGTTGAGATACAATTTAGCCTTCGTTACTATAAATAAGAGTACTCAAATATAGGACATTCACATAAAAATGCTATGACATCCTAGATAGATCTTTATATTTACCAAAAATGTTTTTTTATGAAGATATTTCACTTTAAAAAAGTAATTTTGATAATCAATATAGTGAGTCTCTATTAAAAAACAACTCGTCAAAACTTTAAGATCCTATTTTGAATATGTTTTCCTGCTTTTATAAACGGGTCAGGCATTCAGGGCAACGCAACAAATATTTTACCGTTTTCTTATCCCTTAAAAAAGTTATATGATGAAAATTCCAGAAAATAGATTTTACAAATTTCATATTCAAAGCCAAACGTTTGAATATATAACATTTAGAACATTTGGCTTTGTTTGACTTGACTTTGAATAGGTAAACCTAGATGATATTTCAGATAGATCCGGTACACACCGAAAATAATATACCACGCCTTCAGTGTGAACCATAAAACCGTGAAAACATCAGCGTCATTGCATACATTAAAAACATAACACAAAAAAATTAATACATTTAAATTAATAAAAGACTTTTAAATAAACAATATTTACACAAAAACATCGAGATGATATTTAAATACATGTTTTCTATAAATAATAGATAATAGTTCCGGATGTCCGTAGAGCAATAATGACGTTCAATTTGCTTGAGTTTTTATCCTGAAAACCGATTTGTTATGTATAACCCTGAACGAAACCCTCCGAAGTCTTACCAGAGAAAGGAAAATAAGCGAACTTTACGGATTCTGGCCTTTTCCAATTTCAACTCAATCAGCATGCTCTCTTCCAAACATCCCTCCCGGACATGAAAGCGAATCGAATTTGAAAATGTGTTCAATATTGACCGTAAATTTTGGACTGGAACCATATGTGATCGGATTCGTAAAATTGAGACTAAAATTCTCTATTTCCTAAGCGTAAATTTGACATATAATATATTAGGTTGTTTGAATAATTGAATATTATGTTAGTATAAATAACAATAATATTATTTTTCAATAAATTGTTTTCTCATGCCAATAATTTTGTTCCATTTTTATTGGATCATGTTCATTCTGTAGAACAATTAGAGGAATGTTTCCTGAACTTCGAAAAGATGAACATCGTGAAATGTATTTATTTCATCTGCGTTAAAAATAAAACAAAACACAATTTGATTCATACAATATTAAGCTATTTTCCCACTCATTTCGTATGTAGAAGCTACACATAAAATGAAATGCATGGATACCCAGGAGCGTCTTCACGGGAAACAAGAAATTTCTGTGACTGCTGAGGAATATCAATATGAAGAATACATTTTTCATGTAGCAAATGATAGAACTTTCATAGTATTATCACGTTTAATACGTTTCCTTTGCATTTCTTGTAATCAGACTGAAATTTAAACAAACTTTATGTATTAAATCATTTTTTAAATCGCAAGTGAAACATATGATACAAACAAAGTGTTATTTTCTGGGCATTATATATTTAATAAAACAGGTATAAGCAGAATAAAATTAAAAATCTGAATTAAAACACATTGTAAGGAAATTAAGTTATTGCAAATATTCTTTCTTTAAGGGATAATGTCAAGTCCAAATGCGGCTGTTCAATCATATGCTATTGATAGGAGCCAATTTATTCACTAGCATGACGTAGGACTCATCCATTTAATGTTTTACATTTCTCAGAATTTTATAATTCTCGGAGGATGTGGATGGAAGAATGTTCTGGACACAAAAGAATCCATACAAACTAGAGAAACGCAAATACACAACCTACTAGAAATATCAAATTATTTGAGGACAAAATTACTCTTTAAGCAGAAAAATAAAAAAATACTCTAATACAAAATGTTTAAGTTATTCAAATGCACATATCCCTAACATTCTTTGACATGCTTACATTTAAAGAAATGTAAGCTTACAGCACCACTCTGTAGTAAGTGGTTATCGTTTTNCTTACAGCACCACTCTGTAGTAAGTGGTTATCGTTTTTTCAGGATGTTAAATTACTTTGAATTAGTTAAACCATGATTTTCTTTCACTTTGTCACCATCTTCTGTGAATATTCGAAGTATTTTCGGTTTCTGAATCCTCCACCTCCATCGTCTTTATTCTTGCAACTTTCTGTCAGCAATTTGCCGTTCACTTTAGTTTCGCTATTGTTCACGAGGAGCGCTTTCAACGTCAGCCACGGTTCCAGAGCTCAAGTGTAGGCATTTGTCATTCGCTTTTTTCATTCACAAGGAGTCTCCGAAGACGACGTTTTTCGAAAGAATATTTGTAACATGAGCGATCGATATTTCAAGTTACTTATGTGTGATATTTTTCTTAGACGTCAAGGTTACTTTTTCAAATACGCAGCATTGAAGAAAATGAGAAATGGTATTATATTTTTGAACGAAGTACAACATACAGTAGTTTGGCAGAACTTTTTAAAGTCAATATTTGGAAACCAAAACCAAAACTTAACACTATGTTCTGATAGAAAATATTTTTATACCCTTAGGTGGTCACTCAAATTCTGTTATTTTTATTATTGCTCCAAAATCNCTAGATGTGTATAAGAGACAGGTACTGGGTCAATCCCGGGGGCACAGTCGATCGGAGTTGGATACTAGGCACATTTCCCTTTAGTGGTAAAGAAATTGCGGAGCTCTACTCTCAGCGAACAGTATAGCCGATATTTCGGCGTATCGTAAGGCATATACTAAGACCAGTTTAAAATTTGAGCATTTCAATATCTGGGCATTTTTCCCCGTACAATCGAAGATGCTACTGGTTCAAACAGTCGATTTGATAAGTTAATGTCGACGAATATATTTGCTGTCGGTCTGACAATGAGAAGTTGTCAGATAATACAATGTGATTCAAATGATGGAAAAATGAATAAATTATTGAATTCAAGAAGTGATAAATTACTTTCATCAACATACGTACCTTACGTAGAAGTCGAAATTATAAACTGCGAATCACGGGTTCATATCACCACCATTTTCTCGCATGTCGACAAATTATCACCTTCAGTGTTTTTGTTCATTCATATCGGCTTAACATGCAACAACGCGTAATTTCATAATTGCGAATGCGCGAGCAGATATCTCGATGATTTGAAAAATGTCAGTTCCAGAAATGTTGTTTTGAATACCATTAATTAGTCCGAAAATAATGAAATTAATTCCAGGAATAGCTGCAGTAACTTTTAATAGCATTATAATTTCGATTTTTAATAATAGTAATGTATTTTTAATAACATTATATTTTATAATTTAATAACAGTAATATATTACTGTGTTATAGTTAATTGAAGTCCTACAGTAGTTATCTTCTACAATAACTTTAGATTTGATGATTCAGTGCTATAATTAATGTATAAAATTCGTTTTACTAAATGTAAACACAGTTTTATGAGCTTTTACTGTTTTTCACCTGTTTTCTTTAAATTTATGATATAAATCCACAAAATAATTTTAAAAATTTGAAACTATTAAAATCAGTGTTTCTCTTATGCATTTCAGAATTCAAGCTTACTTGACGATAATAGACTTTAGACAAAAGAAAAGAGACATGACAAATTCTCCAAAGTAACACAAGAAAGTGTGTGATGTTTTTTCAGCTATAAAATAGGCACTTTGATATAAACGTTTTCGGTTCGTTGCTCTAAAGCATTCCACTTTATCTTCTCCTGCCGCTGTCAAAATGCACTAAAGCAGTTTCTGATACTCAGTACAAAAGGAGCACTTTACAGTATACCGTTCAACGATGATGAGTCCGGAGCACGACCTCGCGTGCGACCAAAACACTTTCTCGATGTAGTCGCAAATATCGTTAACGGGAATGAATTATTATGGTACTTTGGTGAATCTGACGTAGGTATATTGCAGTTAATGTGTTGAGAAACAAAAGTTCGAATCAACCGTTGATATTTGTGTCAATCGGTCTTTCACCATACCGTCATTCATCAGGTTGGTTTCAGAAAGAACCTGAGATCGTAAATAGAATTCACCAAAACTAATGTGTTATTAATATAATCAACGCAATTACTAAGCGAAATCAATGATAAATTTTTTTCCCAGAAAATTGGAACACAACGAAATATGGGTGCCAAAATCTCGCGCGCAGGGTTAAAAACACAAATTAATATACCGAAATACTAATTTACTTCCTCCATCTACTACTTTAAAAAAATAAATTGATCGATCTTTTAGGTTGATTTAATGTGAATTACATATTTTCTGTCACAATGTTTCAACCAAGATTTTGACCACTATTAAGTCATCTTAAATGTCTTTCATGTGAATGAAATACCGGAATACATTGAAAGGAACTGTGTATACAATATGATCAGTTCTTTAGGTACATTTTGAGAAGAATCTGGAAAAATAGTCTATAATATCATCAACGTAACTGCGAAAATTGTGAAGTGTAATATGTCAATATATTTACAAAAAACAGACACATATGGTCATATTGGCAAAATAAAATTAACTTTTTCCCTTTAATGTATAGAATTTAAACGTAAAAGAATTTTTTCAAAATAATAGAAATGAACTTTACCTTGAAAACGTGGCAAAAGAACTTGCATAGACAGACATAAAAACAATTTTAATTTTAGTTCTGTAGCAGTTCTCCAGTTCTCCTACCGATTTTTGTTCAAAATTTCAACGTTTTCCCCAATCTAACTTTTTCAATTCACTTTCTGAAAAAATTTGAAACTCAATGTAAATATTTATGAAACTTTTTCTCTAATCTAACTGCAATGGACACATTTCACAGAAGCCTACTACTTCTAAAAAAGGGAAAAGGAAAATATTGCTTCATTAGTGATCGCGGGTTTGTTTGAAATGTTTGACCCTCTAAGTATGAAAGGAAAACTCAAGAATGACTTTTTCAAGAAATCTACGTTCATCCCCAATATCACAGTCACATTATGCATACAAAGAATCCAATTCAAGGGGAAAAGAGAAATGTAAGAGGAGAAAGAAAGAAAAGACGGAAAGAAAAACTGAATGAAGCAGAATTAAATATTTCTCAAGACCACATTCGAATGGTATCATGAATAGTGGTTCCTTCTCGTTCATTCCGTTCTATGGAGGACTCCGTTGAAAAGAAGAACTCGAATCCTCATTGATAAGCCGAGGCGTGTTCGTCCTCCCAAGACTGCCGTTAGGTCGCTTGCTGTCGTCGACCACTGAACGAGGCTGCTGCTTCTGCTGCAGAGAGTACAAAGGGCGCTCTCTATAATTTGCTGTTCCATTCCAAAGGCGGTGCACTCGTATCGCTGTACAGTGCGTGCTCGTCGCTGGGTTTTGGCTGTTAGCTTTATGTCCACGGACTCTCCATTGTCGTCAAAGAGGTTTTTGAGCGGGCCCCTTTTCAAACCAACGCCGCTTCCCTTTTGTGCATTCTCGGAGACTTCGTTGCCCCGAAATTGGGTTTTCCTTTGGGTTATGTGATACCAGAGAAGAGATTTTCATTTCGGGTTAATCCTCGGATTTGTGAGAATTCTTCGTAGTCCTATGGATATAATAATGGTTACTATATGTGTTTTCTATTTCCATATTCATGGAAGAACACTTAAACTTTATTTTAATCCTCCGATGGTCGAGTGCGGCAAACGTGTCCAACATAAGATTTTGAGATGAATCTGGGAACTTGGTGAGCAGCTTGTCATAAAAATGCTTTGTAGTAGAGGCAAATTAAATACAAAAACGCCAAGTTATGATGTAATCGGTAAGATTTTTTCTACTTTTTCATTACATATGTTAAGATGAAGTCAATTTTTTTTTTTTTTTTTTTGCAAAATCAGACGCGAGAAATCTTCGCGAGAAAATTGCATAAATGTGCATTTTTAGTGCATCGCTACATTATTTTTTTAATATCTCTGGTTCTAATGGTTGTAGAAAAATATACAAAAATGCAAAATACTTGTGAATGAATAAACTATTGAACTGATCCGATGTTATTTATTTGGCGACAAAATGGTACATTTCCCAATAAGAAGAACTCTTTTCCTTACTTAACTTCCAATTAATTTTAATGATACGGATTCCGAAGTCTCCACAATATTTTGAACGTTTTTGAATTTCTATAAACCGGAGCATATCTTCTCGCAACTTCTGGCGTCTCTTCATAGTACTCAGATTAGTTTATGAGAGACTCTTCTCGGAAATGTTACGTACCTCAAGACCTCTCTCAGAGTCAGATCGTATTGCTTCCTAAAAAAACCACACCTCCGTATTCAATCGCCACTGTTCTTAAGTCAGTGACAATAACACAGAGTGTGTAAGGAAAGTATTGTAATCGGTCGAAAAAGAAGAAGATCTCTTCAGAACTTTGCGAATTGGCTCCAGGAGATTTGGTCTATTCTCAAAGTTTGGCGATGATGTTCAATGTTGTATGTGCGTGTATGTATGTTTGTTATAAATTTTGTTCCCCCGATAACTCACGAACAAATTGATGCATTGAAACCAAACTTGATATTTCACNACAAATTGATGCATTGAAACCAAACTTGATATTTCACTTTGAAAGCATTGAAAAGAGAAACCTAATTTTGGACAGCTCATATCAACTTGGAGGTGCTTTTATTAAATCTGCCAATAAGGTTTAGCAAAGAGTTTAATGCGGAAGATAATTGATGCAATCTATACTTGAATATGACATTATGATCTAGGAATTTACAATTTATTATGATTATAAATATTTTGATACTGACTGTTCTTTGAAATATGACATCTTGTTTAAAAATTAAAATATATTTTTATTTCTTTTTTCCCCTCGTTTTCTTAAATTTTTAGCGTTGTGTCGGATGTTTAGTGGCATGAATTTTTGTTATGAACTGTATTTGGATAGTTGAATGGGGTACACTTCAGATAATAATTTATACAATTGTGCCTTAAATTAAACGCATTAATATTTTAAAAATTTATATAATGGACCTAATTTTAGTAAAATCAACAAATAAATAATTGCAGACTTACGACCTTGAGACGGACGAATATTATATATTTTGTGATATAAAGTCGAAATGTTGTGATCCTTGTATCACAAAATCTATAATATTCGTCCATCATAATGTCGTAAATCTTTAATAACTCATTTATTTTAATATTAAGAAAATATTGCTAAATATAGGATTTTTTTGTTCCAACAGGCGCGTATATGCAACCCACGATTCCTTTTTCCGCCAGCCTCACATAAAGCGCAATCTGTAAGATTGATTTGGATTAAATTTACAAAAAGAAGGGTTAAATGAATATAAAGAAAATTTGTTGATTATGGTCCCACCTCTGTGTGAATTCTTTTTGAGTGATTATATTTTCCTGATAGAAATTTCAGACCTTCAGATCCACTGATGATGACGGAAAATATTTTACTCGAAGAAATGTGTTGTCATGGTAAAGACTGCTCGATCAACTAAAACACAAGCTTTGAGCGAAGGAATTGGGAGAGATATTTGTTCGGTTTCCGGGCAATATAACCGAACCGCTATTGGTTTGGAGAGGATGAGGGACGTGCCTGATAAAAAAAAACTCACCTACTTTGACTGAGCGTTGGAAGGAAGCCGCGTGCAGGAAGCAAAGACGCTATCCCTGCGATGCGCGAGGCCTTTATGTACTTTTACTGCCAACATCTCTTTACTGTACGTGAATCGATTTATTGTTGGTAAAAGCGTAATCATCAGTGAGTTACTGTAACCGTAGCATTCTTTAATTCCATCTCAGCGAAAATCATTCACCCAGGAAAAAATTAGTACAGTTGACAAATAGTCGAACCATTATTTTCCTAAATATCCTTTTGTGGTTTATTTCCTCATCTTCCTTATGTATTCAATTCCCTGTGAGATCCTCAAATACTGAGAGTCCTTTATTACCATTCCACAACAAACACGAGACATTTGTATCACGAGTTGTGTTCAAGTAAATCGCGAGGCATCAGTGAAAGTAATTCCACCTAATAAATTTCAGGAGATAAAGGGTAATTGCCCATTTCTGTGGATTCCCTCACCCGCAAGAACCTACAGAAACCCAAGCATTACTCCACTGAGACACTACGAAAACAATGGATTCCTTTTCTCTCTTGTCCCTGTTGCTAGGGGCTTGTTTGGTAGGAGATGGAGAGATTTCAGTTAAAATAATGGCACAAACATGCATATTATGAACTTAAAGATGTACGTTAACTTGAGAAAACGAGAAAGAATTATTGTTGCATGAATTATTGTTGCAATTTTACTAAATAAATACGCTAGTACATTTTTGAAATATAAATTCCATATTAAAAATTCCAAATCAAAACAAATTTATTCCATATCTCATGAAATAAAAATGAATCATACATTAGAGAACATACAATTTTATGTGCGTAGCATAGTTTTATTTTGTATGAATTTACTCTCATATTTGATCACAGAAATATAGGACATATTAAATAAATGTCTCATCATCCAATGAATTATAAATTAAACGTCGTTTGTTTATTGCTCATTGTGACAATGAACAACATACAAACGACGTTTAATTTATCATTCTATGATAATGTTACTAACGGCCCATAACTACCAAGTCTCATCATCCAGTTAATTTTACTTTCCTTCCCGAAAAAATGTGGTCTTTACGGAAAAATGAGATCGTTAGTACTGCTAGAAACATTCAAAATACGTAAATAAACTAAAGAACGTACACCTAAATTCTTTAAAATATATGGTACTCATGCAAAAGAAAACGAATCGATCAATCCTATAAAGTTGTTCAATTAATATTTTGAACAGTACGTAAAGAGAAAAAAAAGATTTAATTATCTTTCCAGTTTTCAAAATTACATTCCCTTTTAAATAATTTCTGTAAATTTTTGGTTTATTTGTATTCTCGTAATTTTGTAATAGAAAGTATGAAGGCTATCACTTCGTCAAAACACAAGAGGACCTTCCACCAACAAAAATTGACATAAAATTTTCCATTAATTGTTGAAAAATAAGCGCTCTAATGACCTCGATGTTGCGAAGCCCTAAATCCCCATTAAAAATACTGTTCATGTTGAAATCTGCCTACAAGACTAATTGTTTATGAACACAATTTTCATAATTGTCATAATTCAAATTTATTTAATCCTTCTAAAAAAAATTGTAGATGGCGGAAAATACGTGCAAGGAGAAAATAATGGATACTTGAAATAATTATGTGGTCTGTTGTATACATTAAAGCTAAAAACTTCCAAATTGCACTTTTATTCATATTTAATAGCGAAGGAATGAATTACCCACCGAATTATAGGGAATGCATTATGATCCCAACTATTGACATCTACGAGATGCGATTGGGAATCGAGTGAGGGCGGAAAAATAAACAATGACAATTTTCTGCACATTTCCACAAAGTGTGATTTAAATAACGAAATAAATCGAAAAAAAGACAATTCGTGACTACCACATCAAGGATGGAGTATTTTGTTCAATAATTCTCAGTTTTATACGGTTAAAATGAAATATTTATATTTCCTTAAGAAAGTGGTAGGGGGTGCTGCATCCCACGCTCCCCCTAATCGCTGCCACTGTCTATGAATATAGGTTATCATGTTCAGTTCTCAAAGATAAGAAGTAATTTTGTCATTAAATGTAAAATCGAATTAATCGTGTAAAATCTGATAATATTTGGTCGTACACCATGTTACAATAAGGATACTGTGTTTAAATTGTGTCGTACGAATCCCTGAGCATCATATTGATTATAACCTGCAGGCAGAGGAACTCGGAAACTCATGGTAAACAAACGGGAAGACTTGTTTACCTGCAACTAGGAGTTAATGAAAACAGGGCACTAGGTTCACTTCACGACTAACTCGCAGATAATGATCGAAAGACGATTTTGATGCGACAGTGCTGACACTGAGATCAAAATGGTGACCTACTCTTGAGGAGACCATCGTGACTAGTAGAGACAACTAGGGAACTCATTATCCAAGCTCTGTCTGTGTAGAGGATCCGTGCGGTTTCCCCGAGAAAACCGGCTCGTGTTTGGTGCATCATTAGCGTTAAGGAAACAACGGACGCTACAGCAGTGGTGAACTGCTCAGCAATTTATTTTATCGAGAAAAGTTTGGTTGTGCACTCTTTACACTGTATAATTGACATAATATCTTATAGATAATTGATTAAAACAATACGTTAATACAGGAAAAAGAAAAAAAACATTTGTCAAAACACTATCAGGTTTCCACTTACTTTGTAAAATGCTTGTGGTGTTTGATTTGGAAACTCAATATGTTGCAGGGACTCCTTAAGAACAACGATGATTAATGAGGGTTGGTATCCGATTCTATGGCCATTATAAATGTCACCATGTACACTGGATAAATAAATGTTTTACCCAAATAAATGCAGAATATTGTTGTCTCTAGTAAAATTTGATCTTTATCTAAATAACAAAAAATAGGTTTTGTTTGTGTTTGTTTGCTTCAAACCTGAGATTGGAAGATATGAAAGAAAGATATCCATTTTTTACGTAAGAAGAAAAATATCAGAATAACACACCTTGGATTAATACTGATTCATAGCTTCACAAATTTATCAGAATTTAAAGAAATTGAAAACAATTATCGTGGTAATTTCATATACACAATGTTTCATGTATATAACATCATTCTTTACGAATTACATCTGTTTGTGGGGTATATAGCAGCAGTGACCTCACGTAGTGCCTGTAAATTGTGTGAAAACACCGAAAACAGACCTTAAACATTAATTTTGTACCCAGCATGTACGAATGGAAATTCACGAGTTTTGAGTGATGATCCTAAGCCGCAAGATGTTTATAATAAAGTATTATGAGTTTAAAATTTTAAACGTGAGAGTAAAATAATTTTACATACAACAATAATTACACATTATCGACATAAAATAAACTATTTATAATTCAAAGTATTTGTTAACACATTTATTGCAAATTCATTATTTATTCAGACCAGAGCAAAACCGGTAAAACCAACTAGATCAATAAAAATTAAACGTTTATTCATTTTATGTCCATAATATTCACATCATCCGAGAAATATCTCTTGATTACGACTAAAATATACGAAAAAAAATCGCTCTCAATTCTTTGATATTCATATAACACAGTCATAGAATAAAAACTCAAATCCTGTAACGGTGAAAAGAAAATAGGTTTCAAGATTCAACATTCCTTGGAAAAACTAAATGTCATCTGAATCAGCAGAAAAAATGTAACGAAACAGCTCGAAAGGGAGGTACAGCGTGACGTCAGCACAATGGACCAACTCGTCATGATAAAAAATGAAATGCTATGAATTTACTGACCAACTCGAATTCATTCTTCTTCTGGTATTACCATCATTTTCTCGGATAAAGATAAAGAAAACAGAGAGTCATAGGATGTTGGCACAAGTATCGCACTGGGAACAGAAACCACTGAAGTGAGTTGTTAGTGTAATGTCAGTCAATGAAATAACGATATTTTCCTAGAAAAAGTAGGATTGCTAAATGTGAGCATATTTTTTAATGCGTTTACTATTTTTAACCTCGTCATAACATGGATATCTTCGTACGTACATTCATACAACCTGGCGCCCGTTTCAAAGGATTTATGTCGGGCTTCAGGACTTAGAGGTTTCAGGACCTAAGTAATTTTTTTTTTTTGCTCCCTCTGTCCCTCTTTCTTCCGGTTACATAACTTCAACAATTTTATAAAAACTTAATTATTTTAATATGATTCACGTTTTAGTAGTAATGTAATTTGCTATGAATACTTTCCTAATAATTGCCTCCTAGCTCTGACTTCGGAAGTTTTCTACCATAATGTAAAAATCTTTATGTTGTATTCAGTTTTAGACGTAATACATTTTAAAATATTCCAGTTATGAAAGGCACATGGTACGGCTAACGCTAACTACCACTTACCAAGTGAATTGAGTACACATCTGCCGGATAAGCAAAGTCTCAAATCCCAAAGTAATAATCGCCCTTCCGATGACTCGGTGGTGAGCAAGCATGCTAAACCCTAAGTCACTCCGGGTTCAATTCCTGACGGGGCAGAGGAAAAAAATGTATCCTTTCAAATCAATGCCCCAGTTCTTACAGACTGTGACTACTGAAAAGCGAACTCTCCTTCCTCTATCCACCTCCTACTTCTCGTAGTATCTCTCTCTCTTGCTACTAACACCTCTACGAGTTGTTGCCAGTAAACAGCCCACCTACTGACAATAACCCTACCACTCACCTCCTATAGATAAGCTTTAATAGCACGCTACATTTACCATTTACAAGTACTACAATAAAAAAGTAAAAATTATATACCGCACTTTTAACCTCCCGACCACATGGACGTGTCACACATGACGCCTGCGGCTGCGAGAACGGAATGATGCTTGACTAATGACTAATGATGTATCTTGTCTAGAGTGAAGATTGATAGATTATGACGAATAAATATACGGAGAGGTAAAAGTGCTCAATGTGAAATTGTGCTAAAATTCATTATTGAACTGTAACGTAAGATGAGAGTGAGAGCGCAATAACTAATTCGTCATAAACCCACAAATTGTATCATTAAAAAAGAGCTTAAGAAGACAGTCTAGATTATAAGAGTATTTGTGTATTTTATGGATTTCAGTGAATATATACAGGACATCATGGCCTCCAGAAAACGAATTAATAATAAATATTTAGGCTACACGCATTCCTTGTGTACGGGAAACATATCCTGACTCTAGGGTTTACTGCGGTCTGTAACTACGTATCAAGAACTTTACTCTGAAACATCCCCCTTAATGATTCGTACGTTATATTTCACGGCAAGGCAAAGAAATTCCAAGTTATATTTTTCATATAAAGATTAAGATATGCCACGATGAATTGATGATTGATCAGTAAATTTTCTGGAGAAACAAACACTGTTAAATATGCTCCGTTATTATATTACTTAATAGAAAATATTACGAATACTAATGGGGACTACGGATATTTTTAAAACAATTTGAACAAAAGAAATGACAGAATGTCACTAATGAGAAAAATCAAAACTATCTTCTTTTCCAGAATAAGAAAACCTAGAAAAAAAGAGGAGACTAGAAAATAACAAGGAAATAGAAGTGAATAGAAAATCATTCTTAAGAGAATATGTTATCAAGAAAGAGCAAGACACGTCGAAACCGTGGCTTACTAGAAATGGGTTCAAGAGCAACCCTGAGGGAAAGAAGGGTACATAATCATGCAGAGAACACAACGCAAAAGGTGGAGACCGCGAGTAAAAGACATCTGGGAGGAAAGAGCCTCGGGACCTCATTAAGACAGCGAGCGGTGGCTTGGCGGCGCGCGCTTTACAATTCGCCAGGCGGTCTCGTTACAAGGTTCATGCCCCACGGAGGTCGGGAGAGGACAAACGGGTCACCGGGCCGGAACGTGCTGCATAGAGGACTTCCGTTGCCGCCCATTGTTATCGCTTTCATCGCTATGCGAGCTACTTTTGTGGAGAGTGTGATTCTAAGAGGAAAAATTTGGAATATGCCCCAGATGTCTTTCCATGTTTCTCAGATTCTTGAGAAACACGAAGTTGAGGTTTGACGGAGGTAGATCACATTTCTCGTTATATTCAAACTCCATCTATAGCATTTTAGCCCCTCTGGTAGCTCAGGTGTTAGCATTCTTGCTCATCGCCAAGTCATCCCGGGTTCATTTCCCGTGAGGTCAGAAAAATGTCCCAGTTCATGTACTGAAAAGCGAACCCTCCTTCCTCTAATCACCTCCTACTGATCCTAGCATATATAACTGCACCTACTAACCCCTCCATGTGGATCAAGTTTTTGGTAAACCCAGCTAACCGGTCCACCTGCAAACAATAGCTCTTCCACCCATCTCCTATCGCTCCATGTAGATAAGCTCCAATAGCACGCTACATTTCCCATTTGCAAATACTACAATAGAAAAAATATCATGTCATCTAAAGAAATAAAATAAGTAAATTTCTCAGGTACAAACTGCGTGTGACCACGTGGAGGACTATAAACTAATTTATTCCACGGAAGTAAGCAAGGGACCATCCCATCAGTTTCAATTAAGGGATCGAAGGAAAGTTTCTTATAGTTCAGATCTGAATAGTAAGACTACTTACTTCTATCATCATTATATTATTAAATTATCAACTTTTACATCCTTTTGTACACACATAACTGTATTTTACTTACAAAGTTTCGTCGACAGATTTCCGTCAGGTGTTTTCCAACAACGTCGTTACATTTACATGGTTGTATGGTCAGTTCCACAAATGTGTAAACACTTAGTAAACATTAACAGCATCACGTGAATGAATCTTTTTTGCCTTAAGTGCATCCATTGTTATATTATTAATATAGACTAAATGTTCACACATTGGTTGATCTGATACCATCCATCCCTGTAAATAAGTTGACATTATTGAGTCGCAAACCTGTTGTCGAAACGTTATGAGTAAAATACAGATATTTGTCTACAAAAGATTGCAACAGGTGATAATTTAGTTAAGTATTTGATCTATTTTTCAAATGTTTATTATTGTATTTGTAACCCAATATCTGGTTTTAAAATTCTCTCAAATTTTATGAATGTGGAAAATTTATTTCAAAGGAACATAATTTTCTCCTGATTATCTTTCCGATTTGGATGATGAATATCTAGCAGTATCTTCTTCCTCATCAGGGGTCTCGTTTAGATACAAGAAACAAAAGTGAGCGATAACTCAGATAAGAAATCTTGAAGTGAACTGCAAAAACAGTTGCACAGGGGTAGCTTTTTCCTTTCGTAGCTCTTTCTGGAGAGGATATCCCGGGTTCGATTTCGCGCTCGACTGGATTGAATAATTGTTTTATTTGCAAGGAACCTCATCTACACACAAATGCTTCAATCCAAACCACCAGACTTATTCCTTCGTACTAATTTCTCACTCAATGCTTAGTGAGGTGGAAGAGTGTTTCCACTCATTACAGTACTTCCGCCATTTACAAGAATTAGATCAAAAACACAACTCATATTACGAAGTGTAATGATTTACATGCACTCATGTGATCATCTTTGCATTAATGTATACATGTAATAATATTGTTCAACGAACTTGAAACAATTCATGGGACACTAATAAAGTCAAGTATTCCCATTCCCGAGTTTTTTCCTTCTGGTTCTTTGATCAGACCACTGATGGGATGAGCTCGTTACACCCTCAATATAATACACGTTATAACTGCTGTTAGAAATGAATTTATTGTTATCACAAAGAGTTGGCATAAATAGAAAATCGAAATCGAAATTTACGTATCAAAAATTATTCTTTAATGTCATATTCAGCAGCATGTAATAGACAAGTGTTTCCCGTTCATACGGAGTTTCCCAAAGATTAAAGAATACATAAATTTTCACTTAATTCTGACGAAGGTTATATGCTGCATTGTCAACGCAAACATTACGTGTTTATATTAACACATTATTGTGAACTTAATGCTATTCTCGTGGTTTCTTTTGTGGGGCTTTACGGCTCATTTCGACATCAAAGGTCATTGGAGTCCTAAAAAATTGTACAGGTAGGAAAAATTCAGTTACGCACTGGGGAGAGCCAACATGACCCTTCCCGCGTGTGGGACTTCGCCGAATGACTCAACCATACCCACTAAAAACCCTCCTGATATACAACATACCAAAACAAATCTCAAAACCAAATATCAAAACATTGAGGACAAACAAATGAGGGGGGGGGACAAAAATGAGGGGTAGATAAAAAAATGAGGAAAATGAAAGATAACCTAGCCTTAATAGCGTCGGGATCGAAAAGAACAAGAGGTGACCAAGGAAGGTCAGGAAAGTGAAAGGAAGGAGCCTAGCACAAGTAAGTGGAAGTAATGCCAGACTCAGGTCGGGGTATCGTGTTTACCAAACACGTACTTATTAGATGTAAGTCCGCTGGAGGGAGGAAGGAAAATGAAAGATACCCTAGCCCTAATGGCGTCGGGAGTGTTTGTTGTTAACTGAAATTCCTGCGTACTATATGACGATGAAGAAAATCATTTCTTGCGTCTTTATTTGGATTTCGTTCCTAAAAGTAAATAACTCCTTATATACAAAAGAGGGATAGCCAAGGAGAATATTCTCACCCTCATAGAATTCATCAACCTATCTCTCCACTTCGAATCCATTGCCTTCTTTAGAAATCCGATCGGTAGGCCCTGTGATCACTAAACAGCAGGTTCAGCAAATAATACCCCACTACAGGTCCTGAAGGCGCCCATGGGATTCACGAAGGGTACAGTTCCGCAATTACTAGACTTTGGCACAAGGAGGAGGAGATGTGGCCGGCATATCGCTCCAGTCGGTTTGACCCCATGATACATCGGTACTCCTTTTACAGCAAAATGAGAGGTCTGGGGATCACACTGGATGTTGAGGTGTTATACAGATTTTTACACCTCACATCGGATCAAACTATGGCCATCAAGCCAACAGTTTAGCACTGTACTCACTGCACCACCAATACACGCTGACAGCAAGTTCAGTATCACCCAATAATTTATTCGTGACCCAAGGTGTGTTTAAATTCCATGTGTAAAATTTCGTACACATAGTGGTGAAATTGTCGGGTATTTATTTATATATTATAGTTATTTTGTGAATGGTTTCTGTTTTTTATTTTTCTCTTGTTGCATATTGTACAATTTTATTCATGACATTTTACTAGGATACTGTATTATTTATGTAAACACCCGATAAAGACTAGAGTTCAGGCTGAAACGTTGCGGAGTAAAATAGTAATTTGTCCGTAAAAATTCGTAAAATTTTATTTTACTAAGATAGTAATGATACAAGCTTTATTATAAGGA
Source organism: Laupala kohalensis (assembly GCA_002313205.1). NCBI lineage: Eukaryota > Metazoa > Arthropoda > Insecta > Orthoptera > Trigonidiidae > Laupala > Laupala kohalensis. Next base: position 553,916 of record NNCF01126422.1, on the reverse strand, counting down.
AAATAAACATCATCTAAAACATCTGGTTGGTAAACTAAAAACCAGGAATAACATAATTCAGAAGCTGTGTGAAGCCTTGCAGACATGGGGAGCCTTTGCAGACACCTTTAGATGCCCTTCCTTAAGCCTGGCGTACTCGGCAGCTGAATACGGTACGCCTGTTTGGCTGAACAGTCCACATGTAGGTTAAGTAGATGCAACAACGGTAGTTACAATGCCATGAGACTGATCTCAGGAACTATTGAATCTACACCCACGTACTGGCTCCCAGCCCTTAGCCACATAACCCCTGCAAATCTTCGCCGACAGGATGCTTTGGTTCGCGAGCATAGAAAGATCAACGGTAACCCTAGTCTTGCAATACACAAGGACATCCTTATTGCCACAGGGAACAGAAGGCTCATATCACGAAACCCTCCTGTAGCAACAGCCCAACATATGGAACGAGAGAACTTCCATATTGCAACAATGTGGACTCAGAAATGGAAAGAAGAAACAATCCCTGCTCTTCACGACTTCCTGGACACAAAGAAGAAAACTCCTGGATTTCAGCTTCCACGAAGAAATTGGACGGCTTTAAACCGAGTGAGGACCAAATATGGGAGATGTGCTGACCTTCTGTTCAAGTGGGGGAAATACAATCATCGTCATGCGATTGTGGTGCGGATCGACAGACCATACAGCACATTGTGACTGAGTGCCCTCAACACCTCTACGTAGGAGATATTGGTGACTTTTTATTAGCTACTCCATCCGCACTTGAGTGGATAAGTCAATGTAATATTAAATTGTAGTGTAAATAAGCCATACGATAATAAATAAATAAATAAGGAAAATACCCATATCTCATCGGGTATCAAACTCCAAACCGTCCAGACAGTAGTCCAACAACATGCTCATCTTAAGAAAATTAACATCTACCACCCCTAACGCAGTAGGCCGTGTACACCAGACCAGATTCGAAATATTAACATATTCCGAATTTTCCTCTTCTTTCTTTTACAGCAATTTCTCTGAACCACGCTGACACCAGGTGACATATAACTGTCATGAAGTTCAGAAAACTATTGATATATGAACTATGACGAATTTACATCATTAAGACTTCACATCTCCCAACCACACAATATTAATGATGAAATTGTGATGCCACGGAACTTAAGGTCCCGAACCTTCATGGACCACGAGTGGGCTAAACTGACACCAACCTAGTTTATATTGTTGTATTTGTAAATGGGAAATTTAGAGTGCTATTGAAGCTTATCTACATGGAGCGATAGAAGATATGAGTTGGGTGGTAGGCTATCATTAGTAGGTGGTCCGCTTATCTTGGTTTACGAGCAACTTGGAAGGTTAGTCGAAGTAGTTAGTAACAGTAAGAGTTATTAATATTAGGAGGAGCTGGATAAAGGAAGGAAAGTTTGCTTTTCAGAAGTCACATCTGAACTGAGACATTAATGTGACATATGATCCGAGACATTAATGTGAAAAGCTACAAATTTTCTGGCCCCATTGGGTATCGAATCCGGGATGAGCGACAACACTACCACCTGAGCCACGTTGCGGTGAACGCTCTCCCCTCAATTGTTTGTTGGAAGTGAACCACAACGCCACCGCTGTCAGTGTGTCAAGGAACAACTTAACCTAGTCGTGATATATGCTCGCTACCTCAATCTTTTAGACGCGAGTCAAGAGTTGACTGCTATATGAGTCTCACAGTAATTGCCTTCCCATTATAGAAACTTGTTCCCAGTTCACAGCATCATCACAATGGTGATATTATCTCCGTTCCCTTCTGCAACATTTCTACCATTCGCCTCTTTGTCAGATCTTCCATCTCCCTAATAGATATAGTTATAATAAACCAGAAACTGGAGTCGAAATGGATATAAGTAGGCCAAATGTGAGCTCTAGTTCGTGTATTCCAGCTCATTTACAGTTCAAGACATGTGTGTTCATGCGTATTTAACTCTATTGATGTGAAAATTTTCAACCAATACATAATTATTCCTTAAAATTTTGACAATTATCGTTCATGAACTACACCAGAGGTCTGTTTCATATATAAGGCAGTTTGAAATCACACAGGTAAATTGCACAAATACCTTTAAATTTATCGTATGTTTACAGGATACGACAAACAATAGACATTCAGAAAAAAGCACTAAATCTACGAATAAGTTCTTACTTCTAAAAAGGTTGGAAATTTGGAGATGTATCGTATAAAAGTGAATATATTTTATACATTGACAACGGTTGATTTCCAGTGTAATTCCAAACTCTCAGAGTTCGATGGACTCTTTTATGATGGTGTCATTTCACCATGGTAATTAACAATGGAATATTTCGCTGGTAATGAAATATAGAAACTTGTATCAGCGAGACAGAATTCTTAAATCAGCAAAATTATATGAAGTTATTTTATAAGTTATGATTTGAAGTCATGAGTTTTTCATTATTCCATCAGTAAAACTGAATACACGATTAGTTCTTTTGGTTTCAATATTAATGTATTATCTAAAACACTTCAGATGTTCGGGTAAGAGAACTGGATAATTTGGATTTTCTGAAAACTTCTAAAAGGGAGTTGTATTCGTCGCTCAGATTTTTTATTTTTTTCTTCATCATAGAACTGATCTCTCTTCTGAGCAAATCACTCAACCATATATTATGTAAATTTTTTCTGTCATGGTTACCAGTCATTTCTGTCATGGTGGATCTACACCGTAATAAAGTACGGGAGGGGGGGGGAAACCGGGGAGCATATTTGTTTAAAAATTATGATCTCACAACACAAATTTGATAAANAATAACAATTATTTATTAAAGTTATTAATATGGTATTCTTAATTTTATTAATACATATTATTAATAATAACAATTATAACTATTCAATTATTAATCTGGTAACACTTCTGGTATTAAACTGGTGGCTATTTATCAACTTCAATTTTATTTGTAATGTGTTCAAGTCAAAAGACTATATATAGCGGCCCCTTAATCCCCCTCATAGATCCGCCGCTGATTACCACTACCTCCTTATAGCTTTTTTTTCGGGAGTCAGAATGCTCACCAATTTAAATATTTACAATCCTTTCCGCTTCTTTCTCAAAGAATATTTTTTCATTTGTATTACATTTGTACATTCTTACATTGCTTTTTTCAGTGAAGGCGTATGTTTAAATGAAAGTGCTATTGTTAAAAAAGAATAAGAAAAGAAAGTACACAAATGATATTAACATACAAATGTAATTCGTGTTAATTTATAACATTACACTATCAGTTTAAAAATATCAACTTAAAAACAGAAACAATGTTAACGATTCATTTCAGTATTACTTTGTTCACGTTGAAGTACAGGAGGCAACTGTGTCTTTTACTGATCTAAACCTCAGATCACACAGCTACATTTTGACCTGTATTGTAAAGTTCATCTGGCATAAATCTTGAACTTTAGCCTTTCAACATTAATGTCGCTACAACCTGACGCGTGCTCTATTTCCACACTTTCGTGAAGTATTCATCTCAAGGAGACCGGAAAAGGTGCTACAAAAGTGAACCGGAATGCGTGCTCTCTGTGCACTCAAGTTTACGACAGTAATGTAACACTCATATGACGGGGAAAATGTTCCTTCAAAATTTATTTAGAAGGTGAAAATGAAGTGTGTAGAACTAAAAATAAAAATGAATGCCATAATAATGATGCAATCACCAGTACAACATTCAACCAATGAAAGAAATTGAAAATTGGACTTATAATTATACAAAAATTGTGAGATCTTTCATATCAATTTGCCGTACTTCAATTTTTCGTAAAAAGTTCATTGCGTTAGCAGATACTTTTATATTTATGGATACTATAAGACAAAAATTTCAGCCTAAGACTGGGAAATGTATATCATGAAGACGCATAGAAACTGTATCTATCAGGTTATTTTACATAGACTAGTTGTGTCAGTTAGATTAGGAATTCGCAGAAACAACAGTGCACTGCTCAATAGTATGTAACGCGGGTTGCGCATTCTCAAATGTACCTTCAGCTTTGTTGCAATATTATAGCAAAGTAATATATTTACTCCATATCATGGTCACTAAAATTTTGCGATGAAACCTATGTAGGAAAGTCATTATTTGAATTCACTAACCAGTGTCTTTATTTACATTCTTCGTATCTTATTAGTTTAAAAAATATTTATACATACATTTTGTTATAAATAGCTGTGACATAATTAAAATATCAATTTGTCAATGCGGTTGCATCGATGTACATTACGAATCTGATATTTTTTCCAAATTTAGACCGAAATTATTTTTGAATTATTATTATTATTATTATTATTATTATTATTATTATTATTATTAGAGGAAAAATGAAAAAATTCCTTTGCAACGTCCAACCTAGTCTCTGATTCCCTATCGCTATCACTACCACACTACCTCACTCAATTTATCTCAATATTAATTATTATTTTCTGTAAACTCCTGTGGATCATAAACTATTTTTAATTTCAAAAAGTGGATTACTATAAGTGATAAGACATTATTGATTTTCTTTCTACACACGAATTTTTTTAAATTCAGATATCCTCGAACAGTCTATTATCACATGACGATTTCAGATTGTGTGATGTATTTAATAGGACTGAAGTTTGACGTTTGACTGGTATGTTGTATATTTTGATACAAAATTTCAATAATCTTTTATTTTAGAGTAGTTTTAGCAATCTTATTGATAAAATAGTAGGAAATGCCAGACGTACTTTCCTACCATTTTATTGACCAGTGTATAATTTACGACTCCGTCACTCTCATTTATTCAATTTCTCAGGTATATAAGATATTCATGGTGTTCTAGAACAATCGCCCGCACGATTCACATACGCATACCCCGACGAAGGAAACCCGATAGGAAATGTCTCAAAGTCGGCACCATGACTGCAAATAGGCACCCAGATCCATATCTCAGCATCGTGTACATGCTTTTCTCCAGAGTGGTAGAATGAAATTAGGTATGCGAGCAACGAATCCTCCGCGGGGTGTTGTAACTTCCAAATGCAAATAAGTTGCACGAATAACGGCATATCTTCCTGACAGCCTCGTTCTTTTTCCCAAAGCGCACTCTCTCTGCTTCTCCAGGAATCGTGCTCTTTCGACTCAAATTAATGAGACATTCGGAACTAGGTTTCTAGCCAAAGGGGGTTGAACAATGAGTGAATGGTGCCCGTTAGTGAAATACGGTAGGAAATGGAAATGGAGGGTGATTCAATTGCTTCTGACCAAAGAAATGGCAATGCATTTGTGAAAGTGGACACTAATTGTCCCTTGAGGATTAGCAAAAGTAACACAGAGGCGTGGAACAAGACAGACACTGCAGAAGTCTGATGAAAATAGAAGAGGGGAAATTGATATTACTATTAAAAACAACAGTGGTATAGGAATACTAAAGAATAATTAGGCGGGGGAGTTAGATAAAACAATAAGAATATGCTTTGGTGTATTATCCGTTGTACGGCGAGGAGCTTGGAGAACATAAAGACCATTTAATAGAGGAAGGAAATATGAATATTTCGGAAAGAATTGTTCAGATGAAAAAAAAGGTTTATAAAGTAACGCGAATATGAGAGTTAAGTCACAGTGATAAGATATCTTATAAATGGAGGAAAATGATTTAAGCTCTTATCTCGCAGAGGGGCGAGCAATGTTTAAATAGCGGCTGACTCACGCTGCCAATAAGAACTGGGCTAGTAATGAAATTGATAGAAAGAAACTAAAGAAAAAGTAATGTGGAAGGATGAGCCAAAGAAAGGAAGCAAAACAGACAGAGAAATGCAAAACATAGGAATAGCGGTCTAGAGTTGTCAACAAATTAAAAAATTATAATGCGCAGCGCGACCGAAACGAAGAATAGCCACGGTAACTAGTTCATCCTCCTTTAGGATTATCTGTTATTCTCATTAGTGAGAATAAGGTAAGAGTTATTTTCTGTAGAATTCTGATTAACGTTTACCAAGTCTTCCCAGTAGATAGTTAAATTTGTAGCTGAATGGCCTGAATCAAAATCATGATGAATTCATACACACATCTAAAAGACTAGACCGACTCATAGTTCATTCAGACTGTTTTAGTACGAGCATCAAATCAATCCCTGCGGTCAATTTTGTTCGAATGAGACTGATGTTAGTACCCTCTCCCTTTTATTTATGTCAATATCACGAAATAAGGGAACGAACGAAGGATTCCCCCCTAAAAAAAAGAAAGAAAAACAAGCAGCATAAATGAATAGTAAGCCCAATTTTTAGTCCAAAAAAAGTCTAAGTATCTCACAATACGTCCCGAAGGTGCCCAAGGGGAAGGCGGTAGGTAGAGCTGTGTAATTTCTTGGCCTCGGCATTAGCAGGAGGAAATGTGGTCAGCATCACGCTCCGGTCACTTGACTCCAGGATAGACCCGGTACTCATTTTAGCCGGCAGGGTTAGTAGGTCTGGGAGTCATCTGAATGTTGAGGTCTGATGAAAAATCATCACCCCACTGGGGATCGAACCCCGACTATCCAGCCAACAACTCAGCGCTCTATCCACCGAGAAACGCTGACGTCCCCATTTCCTTAAAACGAAATTAGAAAAACTAAAAACTATGAGACCGTGGATAGTACCAAACGGAATACATTATCGATTCAGTAAAGTAACTATGACTGGATGATATTCTGATAAACTGTCACGAGGAAAAGTGTTTAAAACGTAAAATATGAACCGTCATAGTAGGTTTTATTTGTTTTGGTAAAGATTTACTCACGGTGAGCAAATCGATGCTCGCCTCTATTGTTCGAATGCGGCCAACGATGTCCTTTGAGATAATTGAGATAATTATAATTTAGAGAACAATATGAAATTGAAATGAAATATATCTGTTGTATAATGAATTTAAGAGTCGTATGAATTATACATTAAGGTAATTGTACTACGGAATCCATGATAATTCCGAGACAAAGTTCGAAAAAGCCAGACAAATATTTCAGAATCTGATGACATTATGATGAATTCATAATATTTTAGAAGTAATAAAAAAAGAAAAAATGTTCACATCCTGTCTAAATGATAATAAATATAGATTTCTTTACTTTGTTTGCTTTTCGCACGGAAAGAAGAACCAGTTTATTACGATTGACAAGAAAAGTTCGAAAAAAGTTCGAATGGAGCGTCTTAGCAAAAAGTGAAGGAAGACGAAGTATTAAAAAGTTAGGATTCTTCACACGATATTCACCAGATGTTCTGCAACGATGGTTTGTTCAAAATCGCAACAACAAAAATGAGAGTACTTACAAAACACTAAATGAATACCACAGGTCTAACTTCCGAGTTTTGGAACGAAGAAGTTTTCAGCGCGACGCATTAAGGGGACACAATGATACTTGGTACACAGGAGAAAATTAATTCTGACACTGTATGCAAACTGTTATTGCAACATTCTTAGCTGCCGGTTCTTACTTCCTTAATATTTTCCTGGAAAGAAATCTGTTACAAAAAAGCCACTTTAAGGAAATTTCTCTCACGTTAAGGAAGAATAAAATAATGAAATCTCGCACGAACACGTATGTTTTCTCCACAAATTTTTGTATTGTTCCTTATTACTGAAGTTTTCACATCAACAAAACTTTGCAGAACATTTTAACCTTTGCGTCGAAATGCAATATTCTGTAGTTTCAGAAGAAAGACATTGAGCACATGCAGAAACGTAAAAGAACTATTAATTTACCATTTGTTAATTAATTAATAACGTGAAATGAACACATGAAAAAGTATTTCAGGACGAATAGATAACTTTAATAAAGAAATCGTTAACTTTAATCAATCAAAAAGTTACCTTTAATAAATGTTTCTAAAGGGGTGGTAAGATAATAGGTGACGTAAAAGTCATTTAGGGGAAGGTAGCTACGCATTGAAGAAATAAATATTGAACGCGAGTTCATGATTTTGGAATAAAAAGTCACTGAAAGTTTTATTTCTGCACTTCAGTTTCATCTTAGATCACTCGCTCATCAGAAGAGTACCAACAAAAAGAATGGATTTTCTTCTCCGTATGAAATTCTTGATGTTATATCATCATTTTTATTACAATATTTTTTTGACATTATCCATCGCCTTCTCTGTTAATATCTTCACAACAGGTGTATTTTCGTATTGCAAACGTTTTGGACATTCTGTCTTCAGGCTTCCGTCTTCAGGCATATGCCAGCACCGTTATTGCAAGCCCGGGTACCTTGGTTCTTAAGGCGAACGTTAGCATTGGGCCACTGCGACCCGGCGGTATAGATGATATGCTTATCTTCTTGTGTTGTGTTGCTCTAGTATTAAACTCAAGAATGGTAATAACAGTACGGTAAAAACGTCAATTGTCAATCTCACGAAGCGTGAACTGACCGCCGCACACAGCAGTATCCTTAAAAAAGTTATCAATTCTGCCATTACTCTGCAGATTAACACCCTAGACTTGGCTGCAAGACTAGAAAATCATACCTGGTCTCAATGGCCGATGAGAAACTCACTCGGTCTTGATGAAATTCAAACATACGTTAGCACCGATGACATTAAGGCACTCAAAACACTCAGACAGGACAACTCCATCAAGAACCTTCCGGCTGACAAAAGGGAACGTTAGTCACCATGGAACGCGTGTACTATGATACAAAGATTAACACCTTACTCTCATCGGGGACCTACGAGAAACTATACTGCGACGTCACTCCCTCCATTGAGAGAAAAGTCTCCAGCACATTACGAAAACACATTTGAGGACCACACACGTTCCAGACTGACTCCTCACTACAGTAAGCCCCTGCATTTCTGCGGTCTCCCAAAAATTCACATGAAGGAGTTCCGCTACGACCAATCGTGAGCTTCAGGAATTCACCATCGCAAAACACCTCCTGAAAATCGTTTCTCCGGTAGCCGGCAAATCCGCATCACATGTGAAAAACACCATGGACTACGTAGTCAAAATTAAAGGTGTGTAACCCTTCCACTGACTGCCTATTGAGCTTCAACGTCACCAATCTATTCACAAATGTCCCTGTTGATGCAGCTCTAAAATCAACTCGAACCAGCTAGAACAAGACTGTTCTCTGAAGTAAAGGACAGAACTTGATGTAGGAGGCATAATGGAACTATTCACCTTGTGCCATGTGTATGTGGCTAAGAATACACCGGCGAAACACAAAGACCCTTACCCGTGCGATTACAGGAACACCAAAAAACCGTACGCCAGGCAGAAACCTTCAAGTCAAGGTTAGCCGACCACATCTAGCAAAACGGACATCGCATCCTATGGGAAAAGACCTCCTCCATCACCAGAGAAAGCGATCTTAAAAAATACGAAAAATCAAGATGGTCGCATACATCCGCCTGACAAGTATTCCAATAAGTCAGCCTTCAATCGACATACATCCCTTATAGATGCCAGTGATAATGGGTACTAATACTAGACCAGCACAACACAAGGGGATAAACATATCACCTACACCGTCGGGTCGCAATGACCCAATGGTAACGTCTTCGCCATAAGAACCAAGGTACNACCTACACCGTCGGGTCGCAATGACCCAATGGTAACGTCTTCGCCATAAGAACCAAGGTACTCTGGTTGGAATATCGGTGCTGCCGGACGCCTAAAGATAGACGTTGACAGAAAGTCAGAAACGTTGCAAAACGAAAATACACCGGTTGTGAAGATCTTAACAAGTAAATACGATGGATAATATCCAAAAAGTTTGTTACAACAATGGAAAAACAATGGAACTTTTATCAAAAAAAGGTGTCGAAAGAGAGATTTCCACGTGAACATACAAAGTATTTCATCACGTAGAAGAGGGTTTTCCAATATAAAGCTCATATTGGTCTACTTTTTAAATAATACAATTTATCATGAGTGTTCGTTGGTATTTATTTAAAAAAACATGGAACTTTTGCACGGATAAATTGTTACAATGGAGTGAGAAGGCTTAATTCATTTCCTTGGAAAATTGGTACTGATCCCGTTTGGATACCTATATTCTACATTATGGATATTACGCTTTACACAAGACTAATCCTGATTTATTTTCATGACTGACGTTATCGATACCCAAGAAGTAAACTGAATCAAAACTCTCCTTTTTTTTCAAAAGAACTTTGCTGACTGGAGAGCATCGAGAAAAAATTACGTCATATATGCGCTCTGGTTATTGAGTCTGAAAACGTGAGTTACGTGTTGATCAGTAAAATTTTGTTTCAAATTAAAGACGAAAATAATACGAATATGTGGAAGACATTTCGGCTTTGTGGTCAGGTGTGAATGTAATTGATCAACGATGAAATAATATAACGGAGGATGCAAGACGTGCATTCGGCATGGGATGGAATAATGTGCAGGAGATTAGATGAGTTCGAGAGGGACTGGAGAAGGACCGGGAAAATTCTGTGACTGAACCACGCGAGGAACACATTCTAAGTGAAGTAAGGGAGATAGGACAGAGACCCTGGTAACTTGTAACAAGGGAGAGAAAACCTACTCGGAGGTACTTAAACGAAAGCAAACAACGAGAGAGAAGAACGTCCTGATAGTGGACACGACATTTGGTGAGGGAGAGAAAGACATTTCAGTTAAGGAGGCTGTAGAAAATATAGTGAAACGCAAAGAAGCCGTGGTAAATATACGTGGTATTAGGGAGAGCAGAAATAAAAAAACTGATTGTCATTGAAGAGTTATTGAGCGAAACCCAAAACTTAGAAATTGTGCTAGGGAATGAGGATGGGGTACGGGCACAAAGACCAAAGATGAGGAAACCAAGGCCCAACATACATGGAATAAGGAGCGATGTAGATGAGGGAAACATTATGGAAAAAAATATTTGAACAAAATCTAAGAGAGATGAGTGATAACAATGATTTCTCCAAGGACGGAAGGTTAGTGGCACGTATACGGAGCGGCAAACTCCAGGTGAGACGGATAGTCGAAATGGGTGCTGGGTATCACCGATAACTACTGCAGAAAGGAAGGATATATGTGGGGGTCTAGAGTAATAGAGTTATAGACTGTAACATCCCTATGCGATGCTACCGATTTCACAAATACGGGTATGCCGCGGATAGCTGCTGGAAGAAGGAAGATACGTGCGGCCACTGTGTTCAAGTGGGTCACAGGTATGAAGCCTGTACGGCAAAGGGAAAGAATGCAGAGTAAGTGAACTGCGGGAAACTGAACTGCTCACGTAAAAGTGTAAAAGGCAACCACAGGGTCAACGATACCACCTGTCCAGAGTACATTGCAGTTCAAAATATTCTACAAAATCGAAATGAAGATGGAGATTAAATTTATGCAGCAAAATGTCCAAAGATCGATACTTGCATCTCGAGAGAAAATCCTGTATATGGAAGAAAATTCAATTGACATAGCTTGTCTCCAGGAGAACTACCTCATGAAAGCGAGATCTTGCCATAATAAAATAGGAGTTCGAGTTAGTGAGGAGGATGGAGGATGGGCTGCAGTAATAATACTCAGACCTGAATTTGAGGTATTGAAGATACGAGAATTTTGCACGCAGTACATTTTGACATGCAAGGAACTGAAGATATAGTAGTGGTGAGTGGATATCTGCGAGGTAAGAAAAGTGTAAACAGGAGATGGAAATGTTGCAGCAAATAATAAATGCATGCAAAACAGTGAAACTTGTCATGTGCCTCGATGGGAATGGATGCTCCAGTTTGTGGGGAGATATAATAACCAACGGAAATGGGAAAATGCTTGAGGGTATCATTTATAAGAACGGCTTGGATATTGTAAATAAAAGTGAGGAGATGACATTCCAATGCAACAGAGGACAATCTGTGATAGACTTAATATTGACAACGATAGCAACCGTGGGGAGCGTACAAGGATGGCGCACAGGCAATGGTGTTACTTCTGACCATAGGAGTATTTTCTTCAAGATGGTGACGCAACATGGAGAGCGGGTAACAAGAGAACCAAGGAATCTGAGGAAAATAAATATAGAGCGGTTACAGGGGAAACTAGCTGATATTGATTGGAGAGAGAGCGAGGGGGAACTGGAAGACTGTGTAGACACGATACAACTAAGTATCTTGACAATAGCGGCGGAGTGTGCACATAAGCGAAGGACAAAGGAAAGGACGGGACAAATTTGGTGGACGAAAGATCTGGAGGAGCTGAAGAAGAAACGAGCTTGAGCAAGCAGAAATTACAGCGAGCCAGGTGGAAAGAAGAGCCAACAAAAATGGAGGAGGACGAATACACTAAAACCCTGCGCTCTCACAGGCGAGGAATAAAAGAGTGTAAGCTTGAAGCGTGGGAAGAGTGTGTGACGATGAGTGAAAGGAAGAATTAATGGGGAGTACCATTCCTGATAGTTCGGGGAAAGATAAAGACCAAGCAGATTCGGAGTACGTTGCTAGACAGGGAGAGTAATACAGGGGACTTGAGAGACGCAAGATGGAAGTTGTTGGAAAATGTGTTACCACGGGATGGACAAAAGACATGGGGAAGAATGGTGGTGGAAGAAAAGGACACGCAAGAGTTTACAGATATCGAAGTCGACAGGTTCGTAAAACATCTAAGTAGAGGGAAAATTATTAAATCAAAATTGATAATGTTATTTAACTATTGCTACCGCACGGGAGCCTTCCCGAAGCAATGGAAGGTAGGGAAAATTAGGGTCTTCCATAAAGAGAAAGGACGGAAAACAGGCGATGGAAATTCTTATCGCCCAATAAGCTCAGTACCATACTTCGGGAAGTTATTTGAGAAGATTTTAGTGGGACTGGTCACAGTCTGGGTAGAGAAAAAAGGACTTCTTGACGAATACGTATATGGGTGTAGACGAGGACGATCAACACATGATGCGCTACGGACACTGCATAGATGGATTGTCGAACGAGAGACGAAACTAGGGATGGCAATCATTATAGATATAAAAGGTGCATTTAACAATGTACAATGGCAATGTAGAGNAGGACTTCTTGACGAATACGTATATGGGTGTAGACGAGGACGATCAACACATGATGCGCTACGGACACTGCATAGATGGATTGTCGAAGGAGAGACGAAACTAGGGATGGCAATCATTATAGATATAAAAGGTGCATTTAACAATGTACAATGGCAATGTAGAACCNACAATGGCAATGTAGAGTACTGCGGAGAAATGAGATAAATGCTTACCTCTATAAATGCTTATCTCTCTCTTGGCGAGCTATTTCGATGACAGGAATTCATACCTAGAAATGGGAGAAAAACGAATTTAAGGGAGACCGACAAGGACTGTCCGCAAGGATCGCAAGGGGGATCCCGTTTTTGAAACTTGACTATTAATGGACTTTTACTAACAGTACGAGATGAAGGTTGCAAAATTTTAGCATTTACGGACGACGTAGTTGTGTTTATGGAAGGAAAAGAACGACGACAATTGGAAGCAAAGGGGAGCAGAATATTATTGAAATGCGAAGAGTGGTGTAGACAGAATAAATTGGAAATTGATGCAGACTGACACTGGCCATGGTGTACGGGAAAATAAACGTGAAAAGAGGAAACCAGTAATAAAATTGAGGGGAATGAAAATTAAGATAAAAAGTGAGCATATTTATTTGCGGGTAAAACTGGATAAATACATAAAATTTGGAGGACACATATAGTACATAGAAGAGAAAATAAAGAAAACTTACTATTCCCTCATGAGAGTAGGAATGAATAAATTTAACATCGGTAGAGAACAGTTAATTCAGTTCTATAGGGGAGTAATGGTTCCGATGCTGAGTTATGGTTGTGAAACACGGTGTAAAACCCTCAGGAATATGAAACAAAGGCAAATGTTAGAGAGGGTGCACAAATGTGTTTGATGAGATTAAGTACAACTTATCGGACATTATCAAGCGATGCGCTGAATGTACTGGTGGGAACCTTGTCAGTAGATATGTGTATACAGAAATGGGTCCTAAGAGCGGTGATGAGAGAGGGGAAAATAGATCTGGATGGGAAAATAGATCTGGATGGGAAAATAGATCTGGATGGGAAAATATTGACATCGAACGATAAGGGGAGGAAAAAGCAAATAACGGAGGCACTTCTTATGGTCTGGCAAATACGCTGGGAGAAATCTGAGCAAAGAAGGCTACTTTACACCTTTATGCCTGATATACGCTTCGCAGAAAAAAATCGTAGATAGTTTCGACCAGGACCACCAGAAGCGGAGTTTTCGACTGAGCACAGTGATTTCAAAAGCTATTTGCGTTTCGGACTGATCAACGACGGGACATATTATTGTGGACTGAAAAGGGTGAAGCATGATACTTCAGATGAGGACCAAAGGAATAGTGAGAGAATTAGTGAAGGTAGTGATTGATACAGAGATGAAATATTATACATTTAAAAGGTATATAACAAGCATTAAAGAAATAAAGGATGCAATGAAATGCTAGACTGTTGAATATCACCCTTCTCCCTGTAGATAGGGATGGGATCATATGGGTGGTAAAGCAACAAAGTCTGAGAGAAATGACTAAAGACAACACGGAAATGAATGAGTGACACCGAAAAAGACTGAACAAGATGAAAAATGAGAAGAAAGAAAAATAGACCAACAAGGAAATTGTCGTGGAATGTTGGAAGACGCAGACACGACTCGAAGTAAATTAATGTAATAAATTAATAAGAAAAGTTACGTTTAGGTCTTGGGATCTTTACTCAGGATTTTAATTCTAAAATGATTCCCGGGAACACAAAGTCTGCTATAAAACATCTCATGGGTCAAGGTGACTAACCCGTTCGCCTAACAATGTCCTCCTTGTGCCGAGGCTAAGAAATCGAGGATCTATGAACTCCAAATGATCCGATTAGTCTTGATATCGTAACGTATCTGCGTTCTGTCACAGAATAAGAGGGTTAATCAACAATTATAAAAATATTAATATTTTAGTACTTTCAACTAGATAAATATTATCCACAATAATCGTATAAATATAAAATATGCGTTTACCAGAATTCTTTTTGGACTAGTTATGAATTAGAAATATATCGTTCTGTTAAAGTTTATCTACATGGGGCGATAGGAGGTAAGAGGTGGGTGGTAGGTGGTAGGGCTATTGTTCGTTGTTGGACCTGTTAGCTGGGTCTACCAACAACTTGGTCCTCGTGAAAGTGTAAGAATAGTAAGAATAGTTAGTCCTACTAGACTCAGTGATTCTAGTAGGACAAGGGGAAGGGTTCGCTTAACATTAGTCACAACTATATGAACTGGGACATTAATGTGAAAATGAATGTGAAATTATGTGAATGCCTCGCCCGAAACTGAATCCGGAGTGACTTAATGTTGAACAAGCACACGTCATCCATCGCAGGAGCATACCAGCATATGATAATAACTTTAACGACCGGAGCTCTAATCCTGGTATGTGAGATTATAACATATCACTTTGCTTCCAGGCTGATTCCCAAATCTACTCAGCCCGCTGTATTATAACTATCGAATTATATTTTATAACTATTCGATATTAAAATGGCGGGAACTGCGTTTTGAAATTGCGGATCTCTACTAACTCTAACACCATGCCATAGGGCTGCTGTGAGACAGTTTCAGCTATAACTTGTATATGCTAAAATAGCTTGTATGCGCAATCTCTGTTTGGATAGAGATTAGAGACGATATTTTCCACCCAACATCGTAACCGTAATTGGAAATCTACGATGAGAGAACGAGAGAGCGTTAATTCCTAACAGATTGAAATAAACTACGTCTCAATTACTAACCTCTATTTTAGATAGCCTTGATATTTACCGGTCAACTTTAGTTGCTATAGCGGACAACTTAAGTTGCTCCTAGAGCAGAACTTTGCGGTACTCTACATATTAGCGTCGATTCATGAAATTAACTTCTAGAAGATCCCGCCTCAGCACGTCATACATCTGTGGATCAAACGTTAGTAATGTGTTAATTTAACCCTCAATTGATTTCAATCTCAAATACACGAATTAACATCTGAAGTGACGGGAGCAGGCACTGAGTGGTGAGTTGGAGGGATTGTAGGAATGACGTAAGCAAGGATGAAGCGCGCTGGAGCGGCAAATTACGCCCGCGTTGTGCATAAGACTGAAGCAGGAGCAGGCAAATTACCGCAACTTGATTAAGGCGGATCGCTTCACGGGCCATCGGTGGATGTCTCGCTACCAAGCATCCGGGACACCCTCTTCACCTCGCCCCCACCCTTTTACTTCCAGGTGCGCTGCCACCTGCATTGAATGGTGGAGCAGCAGTGAGGGTTTGTGACAGGTTGAGAGCAGATTATTCTCACAAAAGTACAGATTCGATTTATTAACCATTTCTAATTATGATAATAATAATGCAATACTTCGAGAAACATACAACAGAATCAGATCTAAAATTCAATAAAATTATTACTAAAATTATCAGTTTTCAAAATACACATAAATCCATATTTTAAGTTAAAATTAAAATTTCTTGTTCCATCACGTATTTGTGTTGTTTTTTTTTTTTGGAGGGGGGAAGTATATAAATATTTAGTTTTCATTTTATTACTTTTCCTTAATTACTTCATGCCAACCATTAATTAGTCAATACCTCACACGGAGTTCTCAGCAAAATCAGGCCACGTACCTTTTAGACACGAGAGGAAAGATTCCTCAGTTTGCAGACTGATTTGAAACAGATTTTCATGTTTCCCAATAGAATAGTTATCTTCTGCAAAATGTTATCTATGACGATGAATATTGGATGATATAAATGAAGTAACAGAAGATGATTAAACACAAAAGGAAAATGAGACATAAATATTAAAACCAATCGACAGTTCAATGACATATTTAACATAAAGATTCTACAGAAACACAGTCTGTAGCGTACCTAGGCTGGGGCAGAGGGGACGGTCCCCCTCGGACCTCCACCTGTAAAGGCCCTCCAAATTGGTCAGAAAAATCATATAAACACGTAAATTTGAACACAAATACACTCGAAAACTTTTTATAATAGAAAAATGAAGAATAGTTGACATTACTATAAAATAAATTTCACGTTTCCATTTATTTTTTATTAATATGATGGTGCTACCAATTTGCATATGTTGTCAAATTAAACGTTTCTGAGTGAATTCTAGATGAGGCGCCTCCAAAAGATTGCTCCGGATCTCATTAAATGAAAATACTCTACTGGACACAATATAGGCATAAAACTTACAAATCAAATTCTTTTCATGACGACAATTACAAGGTTTACCTGGGAAACAATTTACGAACTTACGTATAATGTTATGAACTTCTGAATATACGTAAATTAGCGAATATTATAATAAGATGGTCCTTGTTTTAGTTATACCTACCTGCATACCACCGTGCACTACACCTTACCATGCAGAACTGTGTTCAAACTCACATCAGCAGAATCTTCCGACAATGAATTCGCTGGCCCTTAGGCGTCCGCCAAGCAAACAACGGCAATGGGCCCCGGGGCTTTTACGATCTCCCGAGGCGCATCGTTGTTTCGCGATGCTCATTCGTTTCAGCGCCACGCCTCCCCCTCCCCGACCCCGCGACTGGAGCACCCTCTGATGGAAGACGACGGAATCCTCGCCAGAAGAAGTCATCATTCGGAACAGGGGTGTCATCGATTCTTATTGTGGAGGACCAGATGAAAAGAATATAAAGAAATAAAGTGATTGTCAAAAAAGCTGTTTCAAACTGCGTATGACCACGTGGCGGACAATAAACTAACTTATTCTCCGGAAGCACGCAAGGGACCGATCCATCAATTCCTAACAAGGGCCCTGAGGTAGACTTAACATTTCAGCACACTCCTAAGATAATTTAAAAAATTAACTAGGTGTTATAATACCAACAGAACACCAACAAATTTATATTTCCTAGAATAGCAAAATTTATCGAGTCTTTAAATTATTCTGAAAATATTCTTAACAAACTGTAACTTTTAAAATAACTCTAATTAAGAGGTTAATTATCACAATATTGATTAATGAGACTGCCGCCCCTAGACATTTGTATAAAATCCGCTTCTACCCGAAGGAAAACCGGAGAAAATCCCGAGAGGTTCTCAACAAAAAAGAATAAATAAATATTGATGTGAGAAAGATTTAAAATACATTAAACACATCATGAGGGACTGCCAGTTATAGAGCCAATAATTACTGGACAATTTAGATTGTTAGATTCTTTACGCACACGATATAAAAGAAAATCCTTTCTAATGCAATAAATGTGAAAGGGCACTTGCTTGTTTATAGATTTATTTCATCTAAATTGTGGAAGAAAACTGGATGAAATTTGGCACAGAGATATTCATAAAGCGATTTAAAATTTAAAGTTTTTAATGCTCTACCTTAATTTTATTGTAATATGTGAACAAAGAACACAATATTTTATGCAGTACTTATTTTATGGATTCCAAAGAATAAATAGATGAGTTATAGATGGTCTCCAGAAGTGGAATTACTAGTAGCTCTTTAGGCGCATTTTTTTGAATACTGCATATCTCCTTGTGGGGTTGATTGCCGTCAATAATAATGCATCAAAAATGAGATGATCAGGGTCTTAGAGAAGCAGAGTATCCTATACAACTTTACTGTTAGTCTCTTCGATACTGATGAAATTTGATGGAATTCTCGTCGAACAGAATGAAGAGATCATTTTTTAAATTAATTAATATCCACTCCTTTAGTAGTAAAAAAAATGAAAATTGTTTCTATTACCTCTTGACTCGGGATCAAAACTCATTGAACACACAATTTGTCCGGTCAGTTCGAACACATATCGTTCCTCACTGGTTTCAAAAAATTGGTGAAATAAAAATTGGAAAACCGAGTTGAATATATTTTTCTATTGACAAAATTTTTTTTCTGGACATCTATCACATACTGATTGTTTATTAAACACAGTGCGGAAAATTTGGAATACTCAACAATTTTTTAGGAAGGATTTTCGTATTTGATAGGTACTTTTCAAAACTCTTTTATTCAAATATATCCATATTCTTATGGTGATTTGTTGAGTTTAAAAAAAAAACTAAAGTAGCTTCTATTAGTGTAAAATTGATTAAGTTAATCTTTATTCTCTTACTAACATTTGTTTATATGCTCTTTCCATACAGTTGGACCGCCCCATTAAAGCGTGGAGGTCGGCTGCTACTAGCCTCACCACAAATATTTCCCTGTCTTTTTGCTTATCAGTCACGCAGAATAAAATCAGCATAATTTCGCGCACCTAGGTATCACGTGGGTCAATTTCTACAAAACAGTGGTTCTACAAAAACAGTTTCTACAAAATCTGTTATTTCTCTTCCGAAAATGAGTCAAAGTATCCCTGCGGTCGCCCATCAATTGCGCAGAGAAAGTTCCTCAATTGCACAGAGTGCCCAAGAGGGTCCTGAACTCAAAGGATGTTACATTGCCTCGAGAAAAGACCATGATCGGAAACGCAATGTGTTTCTTAGTTTATTGTCTATTAGACGTAGTAAATTACTAAATTTTCCTCAACGTGGTCATAGGTAGTTTGTAACAGCTCTCTTGACAATAATTTATTTGTTTATTGTCAGTTTTGATGTTGGCACAGAGCTATTACTCAATGTAGCCAACACTTTTACTTCGCCATCGTCCACAAGAGTAATAATATTTGTACCTCGCGTTATGTTGGCAAGATATTCGAAATTCTCGAAACTTAAGCTCATTGTCAACATGCGCCATCAATTCAATTCACTACGTCTAGTGTCATCGAGCGTGTGGAACAAATATTACCTTGTGTCTTAGTTTGTTGTGATATTTCTTTACAGTAAATAGCCGCTTTAGTGGCTACTATTCATATGTATTTGGATATGACTTGATGTCTTAGAAGTTGATAATTTGTGTTAGTAGCCATATTGCATAATTTTCGGCAAAGTTACATGACTTTCAGTATAGAAAGGTTTCCTCAACTGCGCAGAGAGCGAGGCAATAGTGAGAAGAAGACGAGAAAATATTGCAAAAACCGTTTTCAATACATCACATTAACACATCGAACATATCATTTGTTTTATCGATACAAAAAATTTCGAATTTGAAAATTGGCAGTTTTTGAATAAGATAAATTATCACCTTATCCTTCTCTAATTAAGATTATATTCTCTGGTTTATATGTAATTTTTCTCCTCCATTAAATAGGTTTGAAAACCATAACTGTGGAATTCCTGAACTATATTTTAAACAATTTGGTTTTATTTACATATCGTAAAGCATATGCAGGGATGGCATGCATTTGAGACATTCAGTTTTCAAAGGAGGTCGGCATTCGGCGCAATTGAGAAAACCTCTGGCGACTACCTGGAGTGTCTGCGCATTTGAGGAAAAACCCCTTCTACCTGAGCCAGGGGATTCTGCGCAATTGATGCTCGCCCATCCATACTACCCCTCCCTCCAAACGGTCGTGTGCGCAGTTGCAGTCGTCGCACTGTACAACCCGGGAATAAAAAAGATAAAAATGTTTGGCCAGCCCTTGATCTTTACGCGACCAATCGAGGATAGCGGAACGGAATGATGGTGGGGAAAGCCCTTTAAAATTTCGCGAAGGGCCATCAACCATGAATCTGCTGATCCCTGTGGCTGCTGGTCCCCTCTAAGGCACAGAATCCTTCCGCTTGTGTCGTCGGACGTGACGTCATACATACATGCAGCAAATCGCTGTTACGACCGGCGGCAGTTGAAGGCCTTAATTTAAGAGAGAACCGTCAGCCATGTCCACAACTTTAGAGCACTTAATTTCTCATAATATCTATGTTTACTACGCACAAATTTTCATAGCCCCTTTGGCGTCATTTGTCACTTGATGCTCGCTTCTTATTGGCGGAATAGGGAGAAAGGAAGACACGTCATAATCATGTGACCAACCACAGCATATTGAAACCACTATGAGAAACTACACGCAGTGTTTTCCGGATATATGAGAAATTCCGCGTGAAATTATTTTCTCTCGTGGCGATTCTTTCTAGATTAAGGTCTCTAGCGACGCTCGCTCATTCACTCCAGCAAATAATTCAGACCCGTTCCATTGGTCGTCGTCGTAAAACAAGTGAAGCACGAACTCCAACGTTGAGCATCCGGAGAGTCGAGATTTTGCAAATTATATAGTTCGCCTGGTTGAGGTCTAGTCGGGGGACTATATATGACTCGGAACTTGATCAACATCATGATTTAAATAAGTAAATGAAATATGACTCTATGTTTTCCTAATTTATTTATGAAAACTTTTTTCTATGCCTCACCATCATCTAATATAAATATGTAATAAGATTTACACAAAGATTAGTTCGGTCAAGGGGAGTACATTTGTGTTTGGAAGCCAAAATATGAACAATTTATTTTTGAAAATTTTTATTGAAGATAAATTTTTACGGTTTGGAAGAATAACGTGGATTTTTTATCGGATCGAAAAACCAATGTGTCATATTATATATTTTAAAGATCTATTTTGATATAAGCGTTTAAGCATGAACTATAGAGGACATCCTTTTTTCTTCGACGGTAAACGTTTTATTATTCCATGGATTATCATGTAAACTTAATACAATTACAACGAAAGCGGATGAGTGGTTCAACATTGAAACAACACTGAATTAGAAACAAAATAATTATTAAAAAAGCAAATAAAAATATTTTTTTCGTTTTAACTGTATATTCATACCCTTTTTATATTCGAAAATTTAATGTCCACGAGTGAAAATGTGCAGTGCAATAATTCTGCACTTCCTCCTGTTAAAAACGATTTATTTAATAATAATAATAAATTTATTGTCAAAAAAGCCGTTACAAACTGCGTATGACCACGTGGTAGACAATAAACTAATTTAATTTCGGGAAGGAAGGAAGGAAGCAAGCAAGGGACCATCTCATTAATTCCGATCAACGGTCCTAAGGCAGAGGCGGATTTAACGTTTCAGCACATTCCTAACAATAAAAGTAATATATTTATTTTGTAATATTTAAATGAATATCTTTAAATATATTGCAATGAACACGAAACGCTGTATAAAAAACCGCACTCTCTGAACTCCACTTGAGCATCTGTGGAAGCAGTTTCCGGTTGATGCCGCGAAATCGCGTGTTCCATGCTCCAACGTTTGATGTTCCTGTAAACGAGTCTAATGCGACGTTTTTGACGCTGACGTCTCATTTAGCGAGTACAATAGAGAGCAGTGAGCCGGATGAATAGGACGCTGTATTCTATTGCATGCGCCTCGACGAAAGGAAGGGCGATGAATACAAAACACGAATAACGGTATGACGGATAAAGAGACTTTTTATAGGAACATGCTGTTACGTGTCGATATCTCAAATGAAACTTTGGTTGACAGATTATTTAATACTTTAGTTGTTCGGAAAACGAGAGCTGATCAAGAATACCTGGTCCACATTTTTAAAACTCAGCTGAAGACTATGGATTTAAATGAAAAATGTGATCGTTTTCAGTCAGAGGAAAATGTCGACGAATCGGGAATCAAACGCGGGACTCTTGCATTGATCGCAGGGGAGTTAATCACTATACCACACGCGCGCCTACAAAATCGAATCGCGGGTTCGATTCTCGACTGGTCGCCATTTTCATCTGACCGAAAATTTTCACATATCTTCTCCACGGAAGTATGCTATTACGTGAAAAATATCGCGATCACGGGTAGAACAGACTTGTTCTTAAGTCATTTGAAATTAAATCAAAAGAATCAAAATTTTTGTATATTTCTTTTTCAGTGGAAGTTCAAAATATATTTTCAGTTTAGTAGCAAAAAGTTAGTTGAAATTAATCCTATTCCTATTTGACACAGTAGCCTTATTCGATTTTATAAAACGTATCTTTGAAGTAAGCGAACATCCAAAACGACTTTCATAGATATCGTGTTTTGTCTAGGTGATATAATAATATTCTGACGTATCTTGTAAGAACAGGAAGAAAATATTATGTATTAATCCTCTGGACCCACAGCATATATTTTACATTTCGGGACGACCGAGTGCTATCTTTGTTTACATCCTACGCTGCCTTTTTTTAACCGTCACCTTCTCGTTTACGTAAAGGTCGTATGTCCATAATTAATCATTGAAGGATGAAGATTAATTACGTGTTGGACGCGTTAATTAGAGCTGATTCCCACAAGAGAAGAGCCACAGCGACGTGACGGTGGGCGACTTAAATGATGGATTGGAGCGTGCCATAGAAGGTCGCTTGGGTCAACCGTCGAGAGGATGCGATCAAGTTGACAATAATCAAGAAACCGAGTACTTCAGTGACAGTGAAGGCTGAAGGTGGAAATCAAAGTAGAAAATACGGTTAATTAATAAAATCTGAAGGAAACACTTATACTCCCCACAATTACTCGAGAGACTTTCTAAGAAACCCTAAATAAAACTCTTAAAGAAAAATTAAATATCCCTCGAAAATATTTGTGAAGTCAATTTTTGTAGCAAGCATTCAGAGGAACTAAAATAAAATTGAAAAGAAAACTTACTTGTTTACTCACTTAAATAAGAGTCAATCTCTACAGTACATTTCGAAGATTAAAACGCTTAATAAGTATTGTCTAACCAATTCAGACTATAAATTACAATAACAAACTCAAATAAAATAATTTTTGTAACTATAATTCTATGACGATCATTATTATCATAATCTATAAACTATTAGTAAGTTTAAACGATGTATTTCAATACGCTTTTGTTATTACATTTTTTAGATCTACGACACATTGGAGCATAATTTTTTATTGTTCTTGATCAACGGGCTGTCCTTGAAAAATGAACGGTTACCTTTTATGTGGTACAGAAAATAATATAACATACATATTAAAATCAAAGAGATACAGAAATTAATGCAATATTTTACAAAACAAATATTTGAATGAATGAATAGAATCATTATTCGTTAAATACCGTACTGGACACACGCTGATATTCAGTTAATCTCGCAGATTGTCTCAAAATTGTCACTAATACTTATAAAATTCTTTTCTCCCTTAACGCAATCAGAAAAAAATATTATTTTTGGAGAAAAGTATTAAATAAATAATTTTTTGAAATCGTTGAGAAAGGAAATGGGCAGGATTGAAAAAAGAAATGTAAATGCATATATTCATCGACCGTTTAACTCTCAGGTGTCAACATGTAGACGTAAGTCCTCTCCTTCCTCCTTCATGACTCATCGTCTTGTATCCTCATGGGTGGCAAATCGCGTACTGCGGACCGCGTGCCGTCCAAAATTCCTGGTGGCAGCGATCGTAATGAGACCTCTCCATCGGCGACGTCACGTTGCATCACATAATGGCAACTCCTCCTTCTCTGAAGACTTCTCAATAGCTTCCTTGATAACACGTGAGACGAGGTTCTGGACCAAATTGATTGCAACGGAGATGGAAAGGGTGGGAGAGGGAGGAAAGCAATGAATAACGATAGGGGCCGTTACCCTCCACTAGCGATGCGCTTGGGTTCATGGACTATTATTTCGCAACCGTATACTAAGTCTTTTAGAGTCGTTTCGGATGACAGTTGGTCGTTTGGCCATTTGTTTTATTCTATATGGTGGGAATGATATTGCTACTCGGTTAGAATATAACAAAAAATACCATTTTCGTTCTTGAACCTCGATATAAACCAGTGGCAGATGTAGACCGTAATCAACCGTAATCAAAGGGGGGGGGGTTAACCGGGAAGCATTTTTGTTTAAACATTATGGTTTTACAATACAAATTTTATAAATATTACCTTTAAATAAAACGCATCAATTAAATAATTACCAATTATTAAAAGTTATTGATATGGTATTATAATTGTATTAATATGATGTGATTAATTGTATTAATATGATTAATTGTATTAATATGATGTGATTAATTGTATTAATATGGTATTATTAATAATAACAATCAAATTATTAGTAACAAAAACAATTATTAATCTGATAACACTTTTACAAAATATGCAATTTATCAACTTCAATTTTATGTGTTAAGAGTATAGGTTCATGGGGGGGGGGCTATAGATCCCTTAGTACCCCCCTCCATAGATCCGCCACTGATATAAACTATATATAGGCATTATGTGAGTGTAGTATGTGGTATAAAAGGGTGTTATGAAGTACCAGTCAGGTTTAAGTTGAGTAAGTTTGCGGAATAAATGTCTGTGGATCGAGGTATTGCAAGCTCTGATGATATAAATTAAATCGAAATGTTGGCGAGTAAATATTTAGTTTTATTTCATACGACCTATACGCAAACACAACCAAATCCCAGCATACATAGGAGGTTCTTGAGGTAAGATCAAAATTTCTTCAATTAATTCACATTTTATATTGCTGTAAGTCATCGTCTTCCTCAGGGCATGTACTTCAATGCTTAATCTATCATATTTAACACTAATTCTCCTCACTACTCTACATATTTCCTCATATCTGTACCTTTTCCTACTACCAACCAGTTCCCAACAAATCTTTCCATATCCAACATTCCTTAACATCTAACATCATGTGTGTTTACAAACATTAAGAGCACATTTCACATTTTTCAAAGCACAAACGTCAATAAAGGAATAATTAGGATGAGGAGAATAATATTAAAATCTTAGTAACATAAAATAAGATTTGATTCGTATATTTGTTACCTATGATCTTAAAAACTAACAGAGTTTAAGACTTCAATATTTTTTTCACATGAAGCAGAAACATTCAACTTAAAATAAAGGGTAGTTTGAAGTTTCATAAATTGTTTCACACAATTCTTACCAGGTGTTAAAGCAAACAACTTTCTTGGCAACTTTCGGAATTACAGTCCTTATGACTCCTCCTGTACTCGTAAATTGTGTGACAACGCCAAGAAGACATCTGAAGCTATTTCCAATTTTTAACCAGCATTCGCGAATGGAATTTCACGGAATTTTCGTAAGAGTTTTATGCAATATTTTGCAATACTTGTTGTATTACATAAGAGGTTGTATCTAAGCCTCTTATGACCCGAGTGGAGTTGGGAAAATCAGTCAGTACGTTTTGGGAGTTTATATCTGAAAATCTCAGTAGAATCAGAATATGATATTGTATGTAAAATTCTGTTAAAATCTTGGTTGCAAGGTGGGTTGCGAAAAACTAGCTCCGCCCCAAGTCAACCCCCTCCCCATCCCGGAGCGAACGGAAAAGACCTATGACAAAGCGTCAGTTGCGTTATATTGCGATTCATTATTGGCTCTCCTCCCCTTGGAGGACAGCGAAGATTCGCTTGATAGATGACGCATCATCCATAAGAGGGAGACCATCTCCACTGGCGATCGGACGGACCTTCCTCCAAAAGGAAACTCTCTTCAGCATCGAAACCACGGTATGAACTACGTCGCTTCAACAAAGGAGTAGGTTAGGTGGAAGCAGTTGCAAAGAGAACAAGTTCATTTGATCCATTCATGTATAAAGAGTGGATAATAGGTTCCCATTTCCACGCATTTTCAAGTACAAAAGATTCACATAATTTAAGAATGTTTATTTTATTTCATAAAATATTATTATAATGGAGTAAATATTTCGTTTCTTATATTCATTCACGAGATATAAAATAATACGTTCATTTAAATTTCGGGTGTTCATGTTAATTACGCGTGACTTAATTGACACGATTACATCGTACTGAATAAATAATGTGACTGATGATGGCGACAATGATGGTAGAAAATCTACGTGACTGATGATGGTGACAGCCGAAATATCTTGTCCAATTTGTGAGTGACTTAAGTGAGTTCTTTTTTCTATTTCCCATCAACATTGAAACTTTGTAATTTATATAGAACCCCTTATTTTCAAGATTTTCGAACAAAATAAATAGATAAACACTTACTGCATTGTTTTCTAAGTGGTCTCTTTTACGGGTCCAGAATACCGAGCAGTCGGCTCTAGCTAACATGTACATTATCCAGAGAATACGAAACGGTTCTAGGTACCAAAATCACATTTCCCTTATTTTCCCCAATACGGACAATTAATAAGTTTTATGTACGTTTTTCATCTCGAGTGACCTGTGATAATTCCCAGATGGGCTCCAGGTTTGTTTTGTATCATGTCCACGAATCAAACTTCACGGAACCAGAATAGTCATTTCAAAGTAATTAAACTTCAAGATAATTGATGTTATCAATGAACCATTCATTCCCTTGTGTACAAATAGTATTTTTTGTTAAATTAGTATTTTTTGTTAAATACAGATGTGTCCAAACTGTCAATAGATTAATACACTTAACGCTTGATTTTATAGACTGCTCAACTAATGGTTATATTTTTGGAGGTTTATTAGTTGTTCCGTAGACATATTTGGTAACTTCTTATGATCTCTTCCAGCTTACTTTCCAATGTATTAATCATGAGTTTTTCAGGATATTAGTAGATAATCATTAGTTAAGCAAACAAAACTTTACGTATCTAAAAAACTTGTAATTTTATTGTAAAATAACATTTTTTTATCTCCTGGTCCTTCGCTATAACCACTATATGCATCTCTACCTCTCAAACGGGGTGTCATGCAGTACTAAACTCCAGTACAATTGAAAAAATAAGAGTATTTCAATATTATTAATGTTGAGTCATAAAAATATTTATACCAGTCCAGTGCCAAAAATCACCCCTCCCCACTCTCCAAAGAAATCAGATAATGGCAATGGCTAGTTCCCAATCGATAAATATATTAGTAAAAACGCAATTTTAATAGTCCACGTGAAGGTCATCGACTCATTGTGTGAAGGCCAATGCATTAGAACGACTTGAGACAACTCACGCGAGTTACTCGACACCTCAGCAAACGGACGGGTCGGATCAAGCACTTTGCGTTTGCTCTCGGATACGGTCTGCTCTCTACCATAGAACGAAGTTCAAAAGGTGCGAATGAAGCTACAGAGCATCACTTGTCAGTCATCGTTCAATAGTAATAGGGAAGATGTAATCTTAATCACGTGCTTACGGATACGAAAAAGATTTTTTTTAATATTTCGTAAAATGGTGAATTGTCAACAAAAATTAAAAATTAATTTCATAGCAATTTTTTGAACGACATGATATATCTTCTGACATTATGTGTATTCATGATATTTATTGTTCTGGTTTGTAGACACTTTTACGTTTATTAAACAAAACAAGATAAAATTTCTAGATTTCACTATTTTCTTTTTCAACTTTACATTTATTGACGTAACACAATCATTTGGACAGTCAATAGAATCAAAGTAAAACTATTCTTCGTAATTTTTTTTCTTACCTCTCAGTTATAGTTCAATGTAAAAAAGGTTTTTGTTAGGAGGACAGTTATCAATAACGGTTTTTCCATTATCGTTATGATAATATTACATTAGGCTTTTATAGTTCTTCTTTATATGTGAGTAACTGGTTGTACGTTACATGATACATAAGAATAACAGCGATACGTATTCCAGACTAAGAATAAACCAAATTCACCAGAATCCCTCAGATTCACGTAAATAGCGGAAATAAATTGCTCGTGTTAATACTTTCACTTACGCATGTAATTTCGCTAGCAACGTGCATCTACATGTGAACGTAATGCGATAAACATCAAACGATACTTTATTGAACAAAGCAGTAAAGGATATTTAAAATGGGAATAAGCCAGAAGCCAAGTCAATTTCATCTGATTTTGAGGTTTTAGTTAATAAACAAATAAAATTTACTGTCAAAAAAGCAGTTGCAAACTGCATATGACCGCGTAGGGGGGTTTATTACCCCCCTGCATTTATTATTCCAAAATAAATCGTAGGTATTATATGCAGTAAAAATTCTTGGAGAATTTGTTAACTGAACTTGGTTAACTGTGGCATTCCAAGATATTACTTGACACAGAAAATCTCAACATGAAAAAATGGACCCGTCTACGAAGATTCTGAACCTTCCTAATATCTCTCATTGGCGCAAATACCAGAACGGTGTCTACGAGGACTAAGAAGCGATTTAATAAAGGTGGCTTTGTCCGCTATTAACATGAAATGAAGTTAAATGATTAAGTTGCTACCACGAATTTGGGAAACTGCGAAATTAAGTGCAGATCGTGACGCATTTTTGCTATTCATGCTTTATTTCTACTCTACCGGCTACACATTAGAGATCCTTTATAAGAAACATTCAAGTATATAAGACGAAATTTCTCCTTCTACTGCATTCTCTTTCACTTCGTCAAAGAAAAATAGTAGTTACTAGCACTTCAATTGACACTAACAAGATGTTGGATCAATATTACAACTGCTGCTGAACCATATTTAATTTGAATTCAAAGAATTGAGAATTACTTCTTTAACGGTATACAACAACATCGAAGGTGTCATTTCTGTCAGGAAAAACTTTCTGGGACAAAATTAAGGATAATAAGTTTTTCAAATATAATCATTGCAAATATTACTGTAGCGTAATATAGTATATATTGGAGTGAATACAATCTTTCATTTATGAAAGAATTTTATTTACTTTCCTTGGGTATTTCTGTACACTCAAGTTTTTATTAAATTGTTTTAATACATTACATGTCATGACTTTATCTAAATTGGTTGTCTAATTTATGAAACATCTTTCACATATCCACGAGCATTATTTTTTCAATATTTTTCATTTACAGTTGTGGATTTATATTTGTAGTTATTTTACATTTGACTTTTATTCATGACATTTCTTCGGAACTGGAAACTCGACATCGAAAAGAATAAAAAACGTAATGACATTAATTCAGACAACGCAGTAAAAACAAACACTCCATTACTTTTATATAAGCAAATTAATTTATCAATATCAATGCATTTTTTTTCCTTAAGTGCGAACGTCCACGTTCTATTCATTGGTGAAAGGAAATGTAATGCTTTGCATTAATTTTCATTTTCAGCAAAGTGTGGTTTATTCGGTTATATTAATACTGTGCCAGTGAACGAAAGAGGAGTATTAAGAAATATTAATTTAGTTTCGTTATTGTAGTGAAATAATTTGCTTCATGTAAAGAATTCCTCATTGAAAGGAAATATGGACTTCGATATGCCGTGAGTTATTATTTGTATCTGATCGCGCAGCAACGAAGTTAGGGAAAATAAAAGTACTCTTATATTATTGAATATTATTTTATGATAAATAATTTCTGGAATAACAGCTCAAATATTGAGCTATGTTGCTTTATTAGGGAAATACTAAAACTGACAAAGTGATTTGAATTGTCTTAAGTGAACGAATAATTTGTGTTACTTTCCATAGTAGCACTTTCCATAAAATCCCAGATAGAATTACTTAAACTAAATATTTATACATGTCCATTTATATTCTTGCTTACTCCGAAATAAAAACCAAATATTAAGGAAATATGTAAATATTTAGAAATAATAATAAATTATATAATTTTCTTCAATAAAAAACAGCTTACTACAGATACACAATTATTAGATAAAACAGGTTTACGACGTATTACCAAGACAAAATTTTTATGTCGCAGTTCTCGACAAACCAAGCTCTCAACACTGTTCAAGAAAATTCGAGATCCTCTGCGTGTTGAACATGCATTGACCATTTGTCGATGGACGACTAATTCCTCTCGAGGCACTTCTGTTTGACAAACAAACCACCACGCCAATCCAAGCACCAGCGTCGCTACGACCAGTCACTAGCAGAAAATCAAGAGTGGAATCGTCAGAAAAGCGCCACAAAATAAAGATAGGGGGGAAAGCAAACAAAATCCTTGCGTTACTATATTTGAGATGTCTATATTGAGTGTTTGCATACATAAAAGAGTCCGTACTTAAGAATTACTTGAGAATGGTAGAGTTCATGTGACTCGCTTTCGTCGTAAGTAATGGCGATTTGACACAAGTTACCAGACAAATCAAGAAAGTCCTGCGCGCAACTGAGGTTATGTGGATCAAGTATGAACGAGCGCAAGAAGAAGTCAATAAAAGTCTACGAACGAGCACAAGTACGAGTACATGTAGTGTTTACGCTTCTTCACGAAAAGTGTCAAAAAGTGCAGTAATTACTGGAATTTACAGATACAGTACTTCGACGACGAATACCCTTGTTCTGTCGGCGCAGACTTTTTCTTCTTTCAATTCCTAACAAAACACGTCACCAAGGAACGCGTGATCACTGTAACACGATTTCCTAACTACTCTTGCAGCGAGTGGTATAAAGATGTGGACGAGAGGTGCATACATAATTTAAGTAAATTTGGATGTGCGAGGAAGTTCCTAGCAAAGCAAACTTGTCTCTTTTGCTACCTCACTGGATTAACGTTGGGATATCATAAATCATATGGGGAAGCATATTTAAATTTTTCAACCTCACTAACGCACAAAAGTAAAATAAAATCATATTTATAAAATTTAGTGTCAAATGAAAAACACTACATGTTTCCTTTTAAGTTTTCTGTCGAAAATAGAAGAAAAATAATATTTAAAAAGTGAACGCTATAAGATTCCACGAGGTCATATTTCAATAATAAATATGCACATTTTGATTGATTACAGTAATTTAACCTTAACCTTACAGAGTTTAAACAAAAATTTTTATGTGCATTTATATGCAAATAAAAATCTTCAACACTGCATTTATATGCATTATTAACTTAAAATGAAATGGTCCCACGGGATTTAAAATGCTAGAAAAGGTTCCATAGAAACTCAAGAAAAACTATGCAAAACATGCAAAATGCGAGTACGTGTTATGAAATTTTCTCATATCATCAAATATTTCTATTTGTACATCATATTGTATACAAAATGGGCATTGGATACATTTAAACTCTCTTTAAATGTTACTCTTTAGCCGTAGGTAATTAAACTGATATATTTTAAGACTTACGATCTTTTGATGGGCGAATACTATTTATTTTGTGCTTTTAAGAATCATCTGAAAATATGTTTATATGTACATTTAATATCATGTTCCGCTGTTGTTTCTCGTAATAATTTATTACACCCGACGACCACTCAAACCTAGAATTGAAACGTAGCGTTCTTAAAAGCACAAAATAAATGGCATTCGTCCTTAAAAAGGTAAGTCTTAAATTATGGGAATTATGTCATCAGATTATTTGTTAAAATAATCCATAACTCTCATGCAGCTAAAACGTAACATTCAGTTCCTGTACGTATTTTCCATCGTCGTTTTCTGTGTAAACATTTCACGGGAGTGTTTCGCTTGTAGCGGTGTTTGTTACGTTAGAGATTGATATACATTGGCTTCAGGTTCGGGTGCATTGGTCACCAGTAGCTTCTGTGAACAAGAGGTAGGGAGACAGTTCTGTGAATTACGAATCCTCATGCTGCCATACGGCGAACATAGGGAGGTCCATTTGAATTGAATATTGAAATATTGAAATCCAATAAACCACTGCGTCTGGTTTATAATGAAGTTTACTTAAAAACTCATGCCTGTATTCTCAACACGAATTGTTCTGTACAGTTCATTTATTTTCTTTCTTTAAACCGATCAAGTTTTCAGGTACTATATTTCAAGAACTAATATTTTTAATACATTTTTCGCATTATTACACCAAAACTCCAAAAATTGAGCTTGCCAATTAATTTTTGAAAAGTTATTTTGCAATTCATACAAACGTTATGCTTTTAAGTACAACCTTTAGTTTTAAATTAAAATGTTTTTAAATGTAAAATTCATTTTTGACAGACATTGCCTTGGAAAAACATTTTAGGTAAGATAATCATAGAATTCCANTAAGAGACAGGCCTTGGAAAAACATTTTAGGTAAGATAATCATAGAATTCCAGAATTAAAAAAGAACACTCTTGTCTATAAATGAAAGGGTAAATAACGGAAGTTGGGGATACATGAGATCGCATTCTAAGTCTGTTAAAAGGTACATACATGAAGTTCCTTCTACACAAACAAACAAAATTATTTGGTATGTCTGTTGCATTAAAATCGGAGAAAGAAAATCTATGAAAATATTTAAATTTCAAAGGACACTTTTAGGGGTCATTGCAAAGAAAAGAAAAAAGATTAATATTGATGAGTTACAAGAGCGGAAAAACAATTAAAATTGGCGGCTGATCAGTAGTATCTTCACTCGCATGATTGTTGACTAAAAAGCTTCCTGATGTGGCCACCAGAGTTCGATTGCGTTACGTGAGGTGCACAATCATCCCCTGAACGTATAATACACGTGACTGAATCGTACAAGCAACATTGTATAAATGCTGAGAAAAACATTATTTTCAAGTACATAACCTAAAAGGGAAATGGAAACCAAATAATTTAGAGGTTTTAACTATGAGTTTTGTTTATTTCTCTTGAATGAATATGTTCTTTCTGCCTGGATTTTAAAATAATCCATAGTTACGTAGTTAAGAGCATTCAACGCTGAAAACTGTATATTTTTGTAGGTTTTCTTCGTGGTATTTAATTTTTGAAACCAAAAAAGGTGAAAATTTAATATCTCGTAAGTAGAGATGTATGTAAACTAACATATGAATTTAGAATATTATATAAGAGCCTTGGGCAAAACGAGGTATAAATGTCCAGATCTGTTAACCGGTATGGTAACACCAGAATGTCCAGTTACATTTGTTTAAGTTTCTTTTCGAATTACGGGCAACTCCGGGTAGTTCTATTAATTAATCTATAAACATCGTTGAAAAACTAAACGATTCGTAAACTTTATTGCAATATCTGCACGGAGTATGAAACAAGAATACAAATGTAGAACATTTCTGAATATTATCTTTTTCAGGAGTATGTTCCGAAGTTATACAAAGTTCGTATTCATTAATATGATTTTACTATATTATAAAATTTTAGAAAGCATTTGATGTTAGAGTCTACAGCATCCTTAAATCATATAAAATTCTTTCAACTGTGTTGAATAAATAGGTTTCATTGGTTACTAATTATTCTGTTAGTACGCCACCGTGCTGCAAGAGTTCTGGTGGGCGCTGTATCAGCACGTAAGGGGTCCATGCAAATCAGGGCTTTCCCCGAAAGGGTCGCAGCAGGGTGCATAGGACACAGAGCATCGGACGCATGGTAAATAGGCGGTGTGTACGTTGGTATTCCTGGCCAACTCCACCCTGTGGTAAAAGGTGGGCGCGCATCTCCAAGCGTATATATGCGAAGAGCACCGTCAGCGGGTTCACGCACACAGCCACAGTCGAAATTCCACCACGTTTTCAAACTGCCGGCTCCTAATTTACTAAGTTCGTTGCTTTAGTGCGCCCGCTACAAGTAATGCTGAAGAGAGTTAAATGAAGCGAATAACATCCGTCGTGTTTTCCATTCAACTCACAACATTTGAGTCAAAGAGAATTTACTCACGTGGAAGTAACGATCTTCAAACTGCATTATTGTAGTGTCTTCTTTTTCTTTTTTATAATCACAACAGAAAAAAACAGGAGTGCTAGATATTTTAGGATTTCTGGGTTTGTGCGGACAAAAATATCCTGAACATACAAAAACAACTAATAAAAAATGTATTTTATAAGTTGTTTTTGTACGTTCAGGATATTTTTAATTAATAAAATTAGTTTTTTAATTAATTTTTGACACTTGATTACCGTCATCGTCAGGTGAACATATGTGATTGATTGGTAAGAAATAGAAAACAAATGAACCACATATAAAAATAAAACAATTACATAGGAAAAATATTCATTTGAAAAAACAAACCATCAAGCAGAAAATCATAATAAACAACTATACATTTTTGATACGTTGTCAGTGTCAGTTTGTAAATTTAATGTGTATTTCGTAAACTTGATGTGTAACATTTCAGAAATTATACGTTTGTTGTAATTTTGCTCCCGATCTAAAATTAAAACATTATCCCAATCTGCAATGTCAACAGCCAAGTGAAAATTGCGACGGACTGGGACTCGAACCCAGGATTCCCTGTTCTGGCCGTAGGTGTGCTATCCACTGCACCACCCGCATAGACTCCCGGTCCGTCGCAATTTTCACTTGGCTGTTGACGTTGCAAACACTCCTCCACGAGTAGGTGTTAGGAAGTTGTGAGTTAAAAATTGCACCCGACGCGTAGGTACGCTAAAGCCGGGCTTAAGGTCAACCAGCATTGGAGCCGCCTGTGGTCACATCTCCTGAAGGGGGATGTGACCCATTCACCGGATCAGGTCGGGGATGTGAATAATGTCAATTTTTTAATTAAAACGAATATATCTATTTGAATAAAGACACTTGTGTTGAATTAAACAAAACAAGGTTTGAGAACTTGGAGACAGCGTGGGGTTTTGGTTATGGCCAGTTTATATCCAGGTAATATATTCAAGTCCGGCGTTGGCATTTTCTGGTGTTTGCTCCGTTATTTTCCGGAACGTAAAACCAGGTTCTAGCAAGGTATTACTGAAATGTGACAATGTTGTTCTCATTACAACTACCCGGTTCTTAGTGTAGTGCTGATTCGAGATATCCTGTGTCATTCCCTTTGAAATCCCTGTGTGATTTTAACTACAATGAGTTCTTTAATCATTTCAAAATTGACGTATTGGCGTAAATTTTGGAAGCCGTCGAAGTTCTATTAAACTATAATTATTTACAAACTGGTCCAGTGTCTTAGAAAATTTTGCATAATATAGAATTATATTATAAAACTGTATAAAGATTCAATTAAATGTTTCCAGTCAAATTGTAGGGAAATCAATCCATAAAATTCTCCCAATCTATCTTCCTAGTGGGAAGGGGAGTAGATTAAGCAGTGGGGAAATAGTTGAGTAATATACACATATTATTTCTTAAAATCTGCAAGATAATAGACATAATCTCAAAATTTTAGAGACGTTATCCATTTCATGGTAGAGAAATATTATTTGGCTAAGAACATTATAATATAGATGCATCTTCTTTTAGTATTGCAGTCGGTGACTAACAAGTACTTCACAAGTTCAGAATTCATGGGAGCAAAACTGAAAAAACCTTCAATATCACAATAATAATGTTCGGTCTACAATTTAACTTCCGAGATTTCTGGAAACCGTAATGAAAATTTCCCAGTTTAATTTTTTTTCATTATCAGAAGTATGACGTATTTCGACATATGACGTATTTAACAAATTGACATTTTAAAAGTTCATGCACCAATATCCGATTAAGAAGTTTTATGTTGAAAGCAAGCAGCGTTTTCCAACATCTTCTCACAACAGTCCTCGTAATTAATATTTCTGTGGAAAACCCCATATTTTGCTATTTGTATTCAGAGAAGCAATAGAATCATTTTATAGACAGTGTCAAAGGTGTTTTTATTTTTTATATCTTCATGTTTCAAGACAGGATCCTCCTTTTTTAGTTACTTTTTTCTTAATTAGCATAAAAACCTTCATTTTCGTAATAAAACAGAATTAAATAACAATTTTTTTTAAATGTAGCCAAAATCTGTGAACAGAGGTGTTTACAGGTAGCCTATTGCTAGAAATCAACTTAATAAGTATAATTAAACTAATAATCAAGGAGTGTTACGAAAAATAATTATATTGTGCATTCTTCGCTTTTTAAGAAAATATTTTGCTCGTTACGTCCAAACAATATGCAATAAATTCAGAATAAATTTACAGTGTTGAAAATATTTTGAACTACAATAATACTTCGATTCATGAAAGAAAAAAAAATATCACACGATGTATTATTCTCTTCAAGAATGTACACAGATTCCCACCTGCTGTGTCACGTAAGTCGTGTGGGCCGATTATCATATTCACAGCGGAATTTTCATACTGAGCGGGGTGAACACAATTTTGTACTTCACTCTGCAGAGATATTATGTTGAAAATTCACAGCAACAGAATGTTGAACGTTGCTTTAAACTATGAAGGAAAACGTAGCTTTAGATAATATGACATCAAAAACATTCGGTAAAAAATATTAGGTTCTATCTGTAAATGAAAATAAATACTACAAATCAAGTTTATACGATTGTTGAATTAAAAATGAATTGAAAGGTGCATATCCAAACACTATTGGAAAATATCTCTGAACACAGAAATATTTCATTAAATTTTATTTCCTCGCATTGATATATCCTACTATACAAATTCTCGATGCTTACAGCTATTGAAAAATCCGCGACTCTTTCGTTTCATCGAATACAAAATGGACTTGAAAATAATAGTTTTCATATTTTCTTCACATCGGTATTGTAATGTAAGTAGCTTGTGAGTAAAATATTTACCAGTTAGTACTAAATACGTAAATATTTCTATATTACAATTTAACATTGATACAGTAAGAAATAAAATATAACCAAGTTGATTGAATCTGGTTTCAATTAGTTCTAAATCTACCAAAAAAAAGACTGAAAATCTTTCTAAATTACCATACCCGGAAATGCTTGACATTGATAAGTGACGGTTAACATTTTTTTCTTCCAGTTTTGTATAAAAAGTTTCCTTATTCTTAAAAATCAAAAGATATGATAGAAATTTTCTTGAAAGAATTTCTTTAAAAAACGAAAATTTAAACAAAGTTTGGCTTCAAGTCGAAGTCTAGACTGACCCATTACACGAAGTACATTAAACATTCATGTATGAAGTTACTTTGGAAGAAAACGCCAAATAAATTCCACATTAAATTTTACTTCAAATTTACTCTTATCGGAGCTTATCTCCAAAAACATGTATCACGACAAAATGAAACGAAATGATAGAATAAGTATGAGATGAAAAAATGAAAAATAAAAATAATTAAAAACCTAAAATTTACAGGTTTTTAGACTTTGAAATTCGTAAAATTCGTTGTTATATTTCTCCAGCACAAGTTAAAAGATAAGAACTATGTGTCTCCGGGAAACAAGTACAGCATTACGCAAACCAAAAAAAAAAATCAGGAAGCCTTGGAAAACAATTTCAAGGAGATGTTCGTGACAAGACTAATATTCTGGAGACAGCTCAACCGCAATTTGTGTCAGGAGAATATAAAATGCCTGTTATATTGCTTTCCAGAGCCACAGCTTTATTACTTATGTGTCAACAAGTATAACAAGTGTAACAAGTAGAACTGAAAGCAAAGCAGTCGTGCAATATACGAAACATTAGTTACAACCCGTTTCGGAAATTTATTAGTAATTAAATTGGTATTGACAGACATGATTTCGTGTTCTCATATTCCTAATAAAGTCATGTTGGAACAAAATTAATTACACCAAAATCATTCCACAGAATCTCCCAGTTCATTTTTACATAATTACAAACTTTGAATGAAATATCTTATGTTCTAAAGAGTAAGTGGAAATTTTAACACTCATGACCCATATATAACCGATTTTAATATCTGGAAAGTAAAAAATGTGTCTAAACCTAAAATGTTGCGAGCAGAAAGAACTACAAGGAAACTTTCAACAAGCGCAGGTCGAAGGTGGTCCTGATCTTTCTATACTGAAACATTTTAACTATTAAGAGTGTCCTGTCAAAATATTAGTGACAATGGCACAATCCTTTCGCACGGTGAAGAGCAATTTTTGTGGGTCTTGTACAACCCTAAACTAGCTAGCGAACAAGCAGCAACAGCAGAATATAAAGTTATTTCAATACAGTAAATTATCATTTGTTTATTGCATGATTTGAAGTATTGCTGTATTTTTTAAATTTAATTCCAGTTTAGTGTAATAAGCTACATTTTTCTCAATATTAATAAATTTCAAACTAAAGTATTAATAATCTGGAAACAGGAAAAGGATAAAAAGTTTTAGTATTGAGGAGAGTGGTAATATGAATAAATGAACGATCAACAAAATGTGTTTCATTTTACCTAACCTCACTCTTTATGTAGTTCAGTAAAATGTCTCTGATACCTTAACTGATACAATAGAATAGAATCGTTTCGATAGTTTATTACTAAAAACAAAGAAATAAACTTATTAATTAAGGTCACACAAGTGTGTTAAAGATGTTAATTTTGAAACGGTAGATTTTGTTATATTCAGTATCGAAGAAGGATATTGAGGTGGTATCACGACACGCAATGCGAAACTTGTGCCATCAGTTGGTGACCTCTTTCTATAATAACGTTTTCGGCCTGGTTTGAAGTGTTGACTTTCCTCATTATTGTCCAAAGTGTGAGAAGCAAATACACGCCAAAAATAAGCAAACTTTTCGATTTTTTCAGTGTCTTCCAGCATTTCATCGTTGCTAATATTTTGATACAACATACTCAAACCAAAATACTCATGTAGCCAATATGTTTTAGTACTAAAAAAATCACGACCACTCTCAACCTGCGCTTATTGAAAGTTCCCTTGTTATTTATTATTTAATTACCATATGATAACCTTAAATCTCAAATTGAGTGTTATGGTAATATATATTAATGACTGATCCAACACATTAACATTTCCATGTTATTTCATGTCTCTTTAGGTCACACCAATTTCATTTATTAATTCAGCAACCTTAAAATCTCTCCACCAATTACATCTATACGCGAGAAATATGTTGCGAGAATATGCATGGTAGAAATATAACCAAAACGATGAAAAGTG
Organism: Laupala kohalensis; assembly: GCA_002313205.1. Lineage (NCBI taxonomy): Eukaryota > Metazoa > Arthropoda > Insecta > Orthoptera > Trigonidiidae > Laupala > Laupala kohalensis. The sequence goes on along the minus strand of NNCF01126422.1, from coordinate 514,399 downwards.
TATTATATATTATTCCATGTATTTAAGATTGTGTCTACATGAATCAAAATACTTTCACGCCAATTAATTTATGTCCGTATGAAATATATAAGTGTGTTGGCAATATACGTGAATGTAAGAGCATAAGTGACAATAAGACATACGAAGTTTCATTTCATAAAAATTAACTAACCACCAATCAGCCTTATGCACACAATTCTATTCTAAACCCTTTCTGTGGTAATCCAGCTCGGAGTACTTCCCACCACCCCATTGTCCCTTTTAGCTGCTCCATTGATACCTTGTTCTTTCAAGAGAAAAGAAATTCCCTCCTTTCTCAGGCAGACAAGATGCGTTGGTTCTAGGCATGCACACAAGGATGTGCAGCCATTAGAACTTGAAAAGGTCTGCTCTGACTGCAAATACGCGAGAAATTCCTTTAGAAGCACTCGCGAAGCGAGATTTCCAACAGGTTATAATTCTCTTCACTATGCATAATGCATTACTATTGCTATTGTGCAGACGACTGTGGAAATTTGTATAATTATTTCTTCGTTGGTCGTTATTGAAGTGAAAAGCAATTCTACTTTGTTTTAAATGAAGGAATACTCAAGGTATTGGTGACGTTTTGGATTTTATTCATGGAACAGAGGGTAATTATATACAGGAGAATTGTCGACGTCTATTATAATGATCATAAAAAGGTATAAAATTTAACGACCTTTTATAGACACTTATTATATTTATTCACACATCGTTTCAGCCTTGATTATTTATTTTATTTGTTTAATATTTTTGGTTTGGTTCAGGCGATACGGCCTGCCATCTATACCTGATCGTTAGACTTGAGAGAGGGAATTGGGAAGGAGAGATGTTGGGCTACCGGAGAACTTATGGTACCGAATCGACATTTGTCTGGAGTAGGTGAGGGAAACTCCAGCTGATAATCTCACCTTATTCGGCCGAGAAGGGTTTGAACCCACGCTCTACCGCTCAGCAGGATCGTGGAAGCGAGGCAGACATAGGTGTTGGACACCAAGCACATGATGCTGACCAAAGAAATAATATTTATGAATTTGGAGATGAAACTCAAGTGAATTCTTCACTTAACGCGAAAATAAAATATCTCTTCTCTGAACGGTGAAGAAAATGGTATTTCTTCGTTGTTTACACAAAGGACAATAATATATAATGCTGAATTCTCTGTAAATATATAATGCTGAATTTTCTGTAAATATATAATGCTGAATTTCCGCTAATTATTTGTTTTCTCAAAATTTTCTTTTCACGAGAAAGAAACTTTTTTTTTAGAATTGGGGACCGGTTTCATATTGATATTTGACAGTACTTTTCTTTATGACAAAATTGTTATCCGAGAGTACCTAAACATTATGATCTGACCCCTATAATATTTGCACAGATAATTTGGGCCCAATTTATTCCCCATAAGGGAGATGCAATACTCAAATCGAAGATAGGTTTTCACATCACCTTCTCCTTTATTTAAGGTAACAATACCATGAATTAAGTATTCTTATTTTTTTCTTATAAGAGTTATAAAAAAGTTGTTCATTCACTTGAATGAAAGAAATATCTGACTGTACGATGAATCAAAATATTACTATGCTTTATACATA